>JADDOH010003760.1:0-42119 GCA_016648135.1 Agrypnia vestita | reverse complement strand
AACAGATTATTATTCAAAGATAAATATTGTTCTATCAACAATATAGAGGAATATTCTTGTTTTTGTTTGAAATTACTGAATAAGACTTCTCAATTTCACTATTCTGCCTCCAAACCCAATTTATTCTTGGAATATGCTTCATGCTTCATCAATAAATCGTTAACAGAATTTGTGTTTTCAGATTCAATTTATATATGTCTATCTCACGAAAACACATCTAGAAAATTTTAGATATATCAGTGTGTGTTGAATTTTTTATTGTAAGTATTAGGTCCATACATATGAAATTGGGGTTTTGCCGTACTGGCAAATTTGATCTCAAATATCTTCTCTTTGGTTAGGAATTCCAAATCCAAATTTATACAGTTATTTACTCATGTATTTGTGTTTTGAAAATTATTATTCATTTGTTTTTTTCTCAATTGTTTTTTTCTTTGCGTCACTCAGTTTACAAAATGAAAAACTTGAAATATCGCGTTATTTACGAGTACCAGTTCCACCGTGGCACCAGTGCTTGCGAACGGCGTGCGAAGGATTAATGATGTGTATGGGGCGGACGTGCCGGCACAGAAAACACAGTGCGTTTTTGGTTCCAACGTGTTCGTTCTGGAAATTTCGACCTGCAGAACAAGCCCCGTGGACGGCCGGAGACCAAAGTTGATAATGAAGAATTGAAGGCTATGTGGAAGCGGATCCATCGCAAACCACATCCGAGTTAGCTGCAGGCTGCGGTGTTAGTGATAAAACTGATTTAATCCACTTGAAGCAAATTGGTAACGTGAAAAAGCTTGAAAGGTGGGTACCTCACGAATTGAGTGAAGCAATTCAACAAACGCGCGTTGACTGCTGCCGTTGCATTACTCAACCGGCACAATAATGAACGGGATTTTAAATCGAATCATTACCTGTGATGAAAAGTGGATCCTGTACGATAATCGGAAGCGCTCATCGCAATGGCTGAACCCTGCCGAACCAGCCGAACCATGCCCCAAGCGAAAATTGACTCCAAAAAAGATACTTGTGAGCGTTTGGTGGACTAGTGCTGGTGTCATTCACTACAGCTTTCTTAAATCTGGCCAGACGATTACGGCAGATATCTATTGTCAGCAACTGCAAACCATGATGGAAAAGCTAGCTGCTAAACAACCAAGGCTGGTTAACCGCTCTAGGCCACTGCTGCTTCATGATAACGCTAGACCACACACTGCACAATAGACGGCTACCAAATTAGAGGAGCTTCAATTGGAATGTCTAAGACATCCACCGTACTCTCCGGACCTTTCCCCAACAGATTACAATTTTTTTCGAAATTTGGATAACTTCTTGCAAAGGAAAAAATTCAACTCCGATGGGGCAGTCCAAACCGACTTCAAAGATTTTATTGATTCCCGTCCGAATGGTTTTTTTAGTAAAGGGATCGATGAACTACCTATGAGATGGCAAAAGTGCATAGATAGCAATGGTACATACTTTGATTAAATAAATATATTATAATAAAAAAAATCGGCTTTATGTTCCTCCCATACTAAACCTCAATTTCATATGTAAAGACCTAATATTACATTTTCTGTATACCGAGAATTACAGAATGGAATTCATGATAAAAATATGTATATTTCAACGAATTCGAAGAGATTATTTTTATGGTATTTTAGCACCGCAGATTCAATCATTTTTTCGAATTTTGATAAAATTTACAATATCGGCAATATTAGAAACACAATCTATTCATCTTGCTCTGAATTCACTGAAATTTTTTTTTAAACTATGTGCATGGTTTCCGCATGAGCTCACCTCCAATGAAAAAATCCTACATGTCTCTCTGCTTGCTCCACATCCCTTTGCCGTCACCAAATACCAAAAATTTAATTATGACGGGATGAAAAGTGGTTTCTTTACGTCAACACGAGCAAAAGAAACAATGGAAAACATAGACCAACCACGACGCAGGAGAATGGTGGGGAATGGAGAGAGCAATCAGTTGTGTAGTGCATTTCGATGTTTTGGGAGTCACCAATACGGATGTTTGTTACGAAGGTGTAGTAATGTTTGAATGGCTCCCGCCTCTAAAATACTAGCACTTTTTTGTGTCCAATTCATACACGTACCTGTGTGTGTAGTCATTTAAGGATTGCATGTATAAAGCACAAGAGTATACACAAGGTTTTGATACACCAACCGGTTTCGGAGTTCCTTCTTTAGGGTAAACTATAAACGAAACATTTCAATACATTGTCACGTGGCTGTGTGGAGCAAATGAAAATAGAAGAAATGTTGAATATTTAATCAATGAATTACCGATTTATTAATTATTATAAGAAATTTACAGAGTCACGAATTTAATTTAAATAATTTTCATTAATTAACACTATTTCTCAATTACTCGTCTATGAAACACTTTTGTATTGCTTGCTAGATTATTCTGTTCAATTATCGCACGTATGTGGGCATTTCGCTCGATATCTATAGCTTCGAATTAATCTGCGCGTTGGTAACGCTGCGGCGTTTGCGGCCGCTGGTGTTTTATCGCTGGTCGCGTCTGGCTCCACCTTTTATACGTAACACGTTGGTTTTTCGAATCCCCTAGATTATTATATACATTTTTAGTGTTAACGAGAATATTTCCGTAGCTTTCAGACTGTACCAGATGTTTGTAGATACTTCCAGAGTGTTGTAGGGCGTTCTAAAGCATTCCACAGTTTTGTCGCCTTTGAATATTACGAAGGATTCCAAACGTGCGTATTTCGCCGATTTTTTTTTAATAGAGCTGCAAACACGGAATGTGTGTCGCATCAACACTCTTACTATTTTCAAATCAAGCTAAGCACTTGTGCTCTGAAAATATGACAAACTTATTGGTGTCCCGGAACACAAGCCACTAACTAATGGATCACTAGGCGAATCACGAGTCAACACCAAAAAGATATTTATGAATAATTTTTAGTTTTTTTACACATATCACTGTATTTTTTGGCATTTTTGCAATCTGGCTCTTAAGTTGTATGTTTAAGTGTTGTGTCTTTATCCTTATGCTTATTACTATGGACATTATGGATTTTGTATTTATATTTTGTACTGTAGCATTTCCTGTACATATGTAATTTACGATTCCCACTTAATGGATGATAAATATATCCCAATTGTCATTTGTCCCTTCGCTTTGGAGGTCGAGAAGAGGTTTTGTGTGAGTGCTACATCTCACTCGCATTCCCATGAGTGTCGGCGGGGTACGTCCAATTTAGCATTTTAAAAATGCCGAAAATGGGTGGCGAAAGTGAAGGGCCGATGTGGGAGCTATTGCTCATGAACCGCCCTGGGCCCCTCTTCTCTGTATTTTTTGGCATACATACCACCGCTTAAACAAAATTATTGGTTGATTAATGATTTTGTTTAATTTCATTTTCAAGAGAGAGGCAACAAAGAAACTTAACTCAACCTTGGGTATTTTTCGTTTCTGTAATTGGCCTTCTTGGCCTGTTGAAGTGAAAAATTTAAAAAAAATTTAAAAAATACTTTAATTCAACTTATTAAATACCTGAAATCTCTATAGAAATGTGAAATTTATTCAAATAAATTTTATCAGGAATAAGATATTTAAGCAAATGTAGAAAGATTTTTAAGATGCTTAAAAAAATGGTTAATTAATACATCTGATTTTCTAGGAAAATATGTAAACAAAAAATAAATAAACATCCCTATTTGTAAGTTTTAAAACTCGTTCGTTTTGTTACAACCGTTAAACAATAATATCATTTAAAGTATATTTAAAAAATATATATAAAATCTCTGCCCCATACAGTTAGTTGTATGTCATAAGCATTGTTTTATGCAAATAATGAACATCAAATCAACTTTTTATGGATACTAACTCAATGGGGATAAATTAAACAAAGATAAATTAAAAACATTGTTATCAAAACCCATCTGTCAGTCTTTTGTTTTCTCTTTCAGTAAATCTAAGCTCACGCATAATTTGAAACAACGTGGTTTTAACAAAACAGCTGAATTCTTAAAATTGTGTGTAAAATGTTATTTTAATAGAAATATTTGAATCAAAAAATAATATGAATACCAAAAAAAAACAATAAGGATTAGCAATTCAGTAAAAAAAGTGAAAATGACGTTGACAGAATAATATTTCAGAAGAAATAAATTTAAACATTCAAAAATTTAATATTACGTACATTATTTAAAAAGAATGTTAATGAGATTGTCAGTTCTAAACTTCTTCAATCAAAGGTGGTTTATAAATAATTCTTTAAGCGAATTTTACTATCTGAGGCCTTTAAATTAATTCCTGTCTATAGATATTTTAGATCAGGTCCTAAAAAATCCTATAAACAGTGTGAATATTAAAGAATATTAATATTAACAATAAATCTTTATCATATTTCATTTATCTTTATCTAAAAAATACTACGTGTTATATAATTGCAATAATAACATAGTTGCACTTCATATCAAAACAAGAATTTTAATTATGATAATATTAAAAAGGTTTACAAGAAACTAAAATGCCACGTTATTCGCCTGGTTAATATTTTTCCTGTAGCTTTAAAAATTCTCGAATTGCACACATTTTTGAATGAATTGAATGACATAAAACTCGCAAGAGGGCATTCTCCTGAAGACGCTGTGATATAACTCCAACGAAATGTCGAGAATCAAACTCTACACATCCATAAAGTTCGTGTTATATATTCGTTTTGTTCAATACCAAAATAAAACTCGTCATGATCATAATATATGTGAGGGGTTTGAAAACGAGACCGACAATATCCAATTGAAGATAGAGAGTGGCATGTTTGAAAATGAATATCTAGCAAAAGTAGCGTATTTACAGTTGATAACTGTCTGTAAACATTTTTAATGTTTTAGAAGCACTATCTCAACAGCATATTGGTTTTAAAATCACTGATATGGCGACTGGTATATTTCAGTTTTGTCAAATAGATAGTGGCGGTTTTTCTTCATGACCATCCGTGAACTTACATTATATAATAAGATCTTGATAAATCAGATTTGCTAGGAGGTGTCAGCTCCCAGTTTCTGGGTAGATGAAATCACTTCCAGGGTCGCACTTATTTTAATAATCCGGGCATTTTACTCCAACAAAAAACTTTATTACAGAAATTTCAAAAAATCTTTACCTGACGCCGAATATCGATCCTCCCTCTTACTTGTTGAGGCAGCGCTCTGCCATCTTAACCCACTCTCCAATACACTGTGGTGTCAAATTGTCATACACGTATATAATGCTTATGTTTTGCATTAAAATTGAATTCATTTTTTTATATTGTCATGGAATCGCGGCGATGAGAGACACTTGAAACACGAAAAATTAAATAACCATTTCATTTACCACCAAAGGCATTGAAAACTTTTGCACTGGAGCACTTTTCTTTAATTCATATTAATTTCGCACTAATCACTCGTCTGAGGAACACGTTAAACCCATATTTTCAGAACATTCGCAAGTCTTTGATCGCAATTATTCAGTGTCGCATCGCCGAACTAACACAATAAAAACTGTATGTCTCGACAGTATCGTCCCGATTATCTACAATTTTCAGACATTTCGCGAATCTAGTTGGCATTTCCACTGTTTATTCTAGACCATTCTAGTAATTTCCATTTAACCGTAAAACGTCCGGAGTGATGAGAAATCCGAAAGATTATGTGAATTATCAGTTTCTAGTGTTAAGACATTATTTTTTTATTTACTTTAATATTTACTCGTCCTAATTATCATTTTTTATATAAATATTTTATTTTATTTAAAACAAAATTACCTCTATTCAACTTTGAAAAAGCCAGAATAAATGAAGAGCTAAGATATTTGTAATCTGCAATAATCACGTGTTATTTCGGCAGTAACGTGTTTTGAGTCCCCGGTTCTTTGCCAGGGATATATTAACTTTAAGTTTATTAACATCCTAATTTTTCGAACTACAATCACGTATCTATTTTATGCAAGGGTAGTACGAAACTTGCGTCTGAGACATCAAAGACACAATGTTTTTATCCGAATATTTGTATTGTGCATACTAATGTCTATTTTAATGTAATTTTTATATATATTTATTATTATTAAGACACAAAGTTTGTATCCGAACATTAGTATTGTGCACAGTAATGTCAATTGTTATGTAATTTTTTATATATTTTTTTAATTTATTAAATATATGGTACAAATACAGTCCTTATATATTTACATATCAAATGAACATTTTTTAAAATACTTTATAGTCATGTAGACTTCATCAGTGAAGAGAAGCGCTTGAGTCTGATGAGGGAGTCACAGTTCTTATTTCTTATTATAATATGTAGGTAGGTGCATATGCGAGTATTTATTAATACGATAAGAAAGATAAATTGATAATAAAGTATTGAAGTATTTTGAAAAAAGCTATAGGTTTAAATAATTTATGAATTAAAGAGTAAGTTAATTTTTTACGTTTTAGTGAATTTAAGTTATGTAAAAAAGGTAAATTGATAATGAAGTATTAAAATATTTTGAAAATAGCTATTGGTTTAAATGATTTTTGAATTTAAGTTTGATTTTAGGAAAATATTTTTTTTTTATTTGCTCTGAGATGTAACTGATGCAGCGTATCTCGATAGGTAAGTTCTTGTAGTAGTTAATGGCTTTATAAATATAAAATACAAGGCTATATAAATTACAAGTATTCAATGAGCCTTATTAGGTATTTTACGGAGACACAATTTATTGTTAGAATTAAATATGAAGATGAATTTCAGAACGGATCTTTTATAACTAACTTATATTATGAACATTTTACCTTTATTCCTATTTATATGATAAATCCCCATCTCAACGCTACATCGCACATCTGCTCAAATTTCCTTATATTTTATGTATTCTTTTGAGTGATGGAAATAACGTATTTAATATTTAAACGATTCTACTTACTTCCCGGAGGCCGTAAATTTTATTTTTCGCCAAAATCATCCCCGATTCGATGGAATTATTTGCTGTTGGAAACCACTTTTGGGCAATTTTCCAAAGGGAGTGTAGGAGAGCCCTTTCAAGTTTCCAGAATATTCCGGCAAGATAATACATAAGGGGAAGGTTGTGATTAAAATTGATAGCTAATGGGACAAGCACTTACTCTCGTAGGTCACGACCTATAACTTTAGGTGCGGAGTCCATCTTGTTTAATTATGTCCCGAATATTGTCTATACAGAAATAGGAGTAATGTTTAAAAGGTTTTCAGATTGTTATCTACCCGATTTTCACTATTATATTGTAAGGATACATTAAAGGCGTCTCTTTAAAAAGGATCTAAACAGTACGTAAGGTCACTAAGTGATTTATTGTTTTTAATAAGTCTTTATATACATTTAAAATGGTTTAAATATGTATGCACCACGTGCGGCATTTATTTTTTAATGATTTCATCTCAACATTGCCAAAATTCGTCCTCAAAATGCTAATGCGGAAAAAGGGCCTATATTTATAATTATTTATCTGATAGTAATAAATACGACGGATATCGAAAGTTCGACGATAAGACAAAAAAGAAGAAAACAATAGCAAAAGGATAAATTTGTATATTCAAATATGCACTATTACGCGTAATAAAACTACATAATATTGATAGATTGTGATTGACATGAGAATCTGTGAGATTTAATACCATGAATCGATGAATTGAAAAGATCCAATTCGCTGAATTTAGGATTGGCAAGATATAAATAAAGTAATAATGCAGTGAGAGAGTGTCATTTTTTCAATTGATCTAGTAGACTTCTCGGTCTTGGGGAGATGCGTTGCTGAAAACTACTATAAATGGCTAATTTAAGTAGAAATATGACATAAGCTTCATTGTTGCGATCCACAATATCGAAAAAAATTCGATTATTAAATTATTATTTATATGACCGCGACGGAAAGATCAGAAATACAAACCCAATTTGATTATAATTAATTATTTCATCTTAGGGCTTGTAAGTTGCTGAAAAATCACAGGCATTTAAATTAGTAAAGAATAACAATTAATGCATCATTCAAAGGCTCCTGTTTTGAATTTTAATGAGTTTTAAACTCAAAAGAAACTTGAAAGATTCTGTTTGTATCTGAAAGTAGATACGTAAGAGTGGAATTGAGAAAAAATTAAGGAAACAACTGTTTCTTAAAATTGCCATGAAGATCAAAAGAGAATAATATTTTTTTCTAAGAACACTTTGAATTATATTAGGGATTGGTTTGTCAATTGAAATAATAAATGAAATTAAAATTATATTATTGTTGTTTGTTAGTGCTTGAAATGTTGAAAGTAAAATGATCACTTACTTATTTTTATAATATTATTTTAACTCTCTTTACATCTCAAGTTGAATGTCACTTGTAATATAATTTCGATACTAAATAATTATTAGTAGGTATTAAGTTTAAAAGGTAATAACGTAAAACTCACAAACAAAACGATCGCTCCTTTGACTTTGACTAATATTTTTTTTTGAGTAATATTTTATTTTCTACTTCTAATAATTATCTAATAAAAAATATTTTTATTTTGAAGTCACAATTCATTCTCCCGGTAAAGAAAGGGATACGCCTAATTTGTTTTACAAATACTTATAATAATTAAACTGGTCTAAACCACAATCTTTTCTATTAAAAAGGGTAATTACTTTATTTTTTTGTGATACTGAGAACGAATCTAGAATCTCTTAATTTCAGCACATACAATTTTAGAAAAAAATGTTTTGAGAAAAAATATATTTAAATTTTTTTTTTTAATCTAAATACTTTTTTAACATCGTTATAATATATTCTAATTCTTATAAAAACGTAAAGTTTCTAACTCACGTGATCAAAATTAATCAATGCCCTGCCAGGGAACCTGGCGCGTTCACGTAAGAAATAGAACCATTTTTGAAAAATATGTTTAGTACTGGCATAATTTAGACCATTCGAAAGTAAAAGTTAGAGTATGCAAAAGTTAAACCTATTTTAAAATAAGTAGGTGTATTTTACGCAAGAAGAAGAGGGTCATAAATTTGAAAATTATTTTCAAAGAGCGACAACTGAATTTTTTGCAATAACATTACGCATTTATTCGAAAAACTTACGCAACATACGGCACAAGGGAGCTTTTTTAAGTTTTATTGACATTTTATATGAATGAAACATACGAGGAACAAAGAAAAACATTAGGTTATTGCTAGCTTAAATAAGATACAACGAGCATAAGTGTGCCGAACTGAAAGACGTAATAGTGCCCTCCAGGACTTGAAGAAGGATAATATATAATAAATTTGTCTGCTTCCTATACGAATGGGACAACCGAGCGAAGAGCAGTAAAAATTGTTATTTTTGGTACAGACCCCATTTCCTTTTCAAAATGTGTTACAGGGAAATTGTGTCAAAGGGAATTCAGGTTCAGAAATAACATTCTTGAATTTATAAAGTTGTGGTAAAATTTCCAAGGAAGCGCAAAAAATATTTTGTTGTCCAGTATTAAAATATATAAATTTAAAGCATAAAAATTAATGAAATAATTTTACATCAAAAATGTTGTTCTTATAACAGAAAATAATGAAAATATATTTATATATATTTATGTAGTATATTTTCAAAAATTCCATATAAATATCTATACGTACTACTAATATATATAGACGTAAAGTTTGTAAGTTTGGATGTAGAAGGTAATCTCCGAAACTACTTATCCGATTTCAAAAATTCTTTCACCAGTATTTAGAATAAACTTTCAAAGTAGACAGACTATATATTATATTATCCCGTTAAAATAAAAAGGATTTTCGTGGTGACCTATTTTACAACTGAAGTCGGCTAAAAAATGATCGAGCTATACGTTTTTTTTTTGCGAACGCTGCCTTAACGGTAAGAGATATTTAAATATATTTTATAAAGAAATTGAAAAACTCAAAAAATTCTACAAGTCCACGACGACATTTATCTTTATATGAAGGTTAATACACAAATTGATAAAATATGACTAAAGCTTACTAAAAATCTACGTGCGTGCGAAGCCGCGCGAGTATTCTAGTAATTAAATAAACATGTTCTGTAATCAAGTAGGGTTTTTTTTCTAAAATATATTTGGTTCTCAAACAACTTGATTGATTATATTGAAAACTACCTCCTTTTAAAATGATCAATAAAAAGCGTTTTTTAATTAAATAAGAGAAAATATGCTATTTACCGCATTCCTCTAAAATTATTATTAATTAAAATTACTTGCCTAAGTTATTACTTTGGCAAGTAATGTGCATCAAAATCCATCCATATAAAAAAGTTGTATAAAATTCCTACTCTTTTTTCTTACTCTGAAAATAAAATTTATCTTTTTTTTCAATTTTAATGAGGTTTTTTCAGGTGATACACCTTGTTCTATAAAAGGGAGTAATTTGTTTTCCATTCCACTTTTGTTCTAACTTCTTCACAACTTCTATTCCAACTGCTGAAAACTGAATGTTTCTGTAAGTAGGGTAGTTTCATTCTCCACCGGATTTATTTATTTGCCACTTTAAGCCTTCCAACCGAAAAATATTTTTATTCTCAAGAACAAACTGAGATCTGTCTCTCAAAAGTTTTAGGTTGCCTGAAATTATGTTCTTCAACTTTTTAAATGTAATCTTAAAACAAACTTGTTGGCGGGATATCAAATCAACTTTATATGTGTTTTTAACTCAAACAGATAAACCTTAAATAAAAAAATGTAAGTTATTTTAAAATATTAATTTACTCAAATTATAGAAGTCTCACCGAGTAGATAATTTAGTAGAAACGTGTGTGGAAGTCTTTACAGATTGGATCAGGGCTTATTATGTGTATGAGCTAGCTTAAGTAATCATTTGAAATAATGCAACGTTCACTAATTCCACCGTAAGAACTTCACGAATTCACACGTTATCAAATTTTTGAAAGGTGTACCTATATGTCGCAGCCATCTAGTAAAATTAGCCAGGTAATTGGATGCTAAGGCCGTTCATTAAAATGGCTGAAGAACAACTAGCCAAGTTATTGAGCGCAACATTTAACCAGATGGTCGAACGTCGTGTAGTCATTTAGTTGAATTTGATATAGATGAATTTGTGAAGTTTGGTTTGGTTAAGTTAGGTTAGGTTTGGTTAGGTTAGGTTCGGTTAGGTTAGGTTAGGTAAGGTTAGATTTAAATCACTTGGCTGTCTTGTTCAATCATCTTCAAAGGGTTTACTTCCAATACGCCAAGTTGTTAAACGTTGAGTGATTCTAGTTCAATTTACCATCGGCCTAGGCATCCAATTGGATGCTGGCCTTTAATAAATGGCCTAGGCGTTCAATTATCTGGCTAATTTAACCAGATAGCTACGACATATATATGTTCTAAATCAGTTTCTTTCATATATTCAAAGGAGTTACACTAGAGACATCTATGCTCTTTTCTACATAGATTTTGCACCTGGTTAATGTCTGTTTTTTATTCTTAAAGTGAAATGTTAAGCAGTATTTATTGCATACATCAAGTTTATTTTATATTTTCCCTGTACTGCTGTGTAACGTAATTCGTTTTATTCTTTCAAGTTTATATTATTTTCATTGAAATCTGCATCTTAAAAATGTAAACAAAACCTAGATTTCTGGAAGCTTGCCGCTATTTTTTCCCTTTCAAAACTTTTTCTGTGTCTCGTTCGGTGGAAGCTTGAAAATCAATACAAAGGTTTCGCCATCATTAAAACGTTTATCGCAAGTTCAGTTTGATTCAGGAAGTTGATTCTTGTCTTAACTAAGTCTTTAATTAATTGTTTGTAAAACTCGTCTGTATGTTAATGGAGTCGGATGAAATTAAAACGATTTATAGCCGAATTGATTGCGAAAAGCGTTTATTACTATACACAGTAAATCTTTTTACATTTAAAGAAGACAATTGAATAATTTTGTGTAAACCGGGGGTACATTGTTTCGTTGTGTTAGTTTTTATACGCCTAAACACCAACGTACGATTTACATATACACTAATTCGATTGTCTTTCTTAAATAAATTTTACTATACTTAACTAGATCTTTATAAAAAAACAGCTTTACTTCGGAGACGTAACATAATGTTAGTTGGCTTCAATGCAAAATAAAATGGCCCATAAATTTGTTTTGTATGTATTTGAGATAAAAGAATATTATTACTATACGGTTTGTCGAAACAAAATGAAGTTCTTGTTTTCTTTAATATTCTTCTTCTTCTTTTTATTGCCATCTTCTTGATTTAGTAGTAGGTCTCCAATAAAATAAACACACACTTGGTCTGAGAGATGACCGTTGAGTGTGTAGAATTGAAAGATACTCATAATAATACCCATGATACTCGTGATAGAATTGGATGATACTCATAATAATACCCATGATACTCAACCATGAAACTGTCGACCAATATAGGGAATATACAGATGTGCTACAAAATGGTAGACAAATTTTGATGGAAATTTTTTTTGAATCGGTTTAAAACATTAATTATTTAACAGTTTCGGAGGAACACTCTTGCGGAGGCCAAGACCCGCCAGGTGTTGTAGAGCTAAGAGTGTTGATGATGATGATAAATATTATTTTCATTATATTTCACCCCATAAATACACAACCATCAATCTAGGTCACAACACACGCGCCGAAGAGGATGAAAAGGCGCTGACCCCAGACGTCGCACCACATCGGTGACCGACAGGTCAGCGAAAATAACACGCGTCCTGCAGAGCACTTACACACACACACATACTCGTAACCTGGAGTATTACACAGAGCCAAAAATGCAGTGCGAGTAGATACTCACACGTGCAAGGCGTTGGTTGGCCTACATTAAGAGGAGTGAGATCAACACCAGGCTGTAGATATCAACGACGCCTTTGTCTCGAAAGGGTATATAAACCGGGACCACCCCGGATGATCAACCTTAAGTCTGCAACCACCCTCGAGAGCCGTCGAAGGCTCTGCTCGTTATACTACGTAGCATTACGACATTTTTATCCGTGTGTCATTTTGTATAAGATTGTAATTGTTTTAATCGATAAACGCTGTAAAACATCGAACGACTCTCAACAGACCCAATTTCAACAACCAAAATTATTTACACACTCTCAACCAAAACACCCCCAAAGTGGTGACTCCAAAAATACACTAGTATACAGACCTTGAACATCTTTGAAACAAAGAATTTTATTTATCCTGAGTAATTCTTCATGTGATATTGAACACAATTGCGTGGCTTACCTGAAACAAAGGAAAAATAATATTAATGGAGCAAACTGACATAAAGATGTTTTGAAGATACACAAGGCGATGGAGAATCAACTTAAAAAAGAAAACAAAATATTAAGAGATAAATACTAAGTGATATAATAAGTGATAAACAAGTAAACGTTTTAGTATAAGTGTTTCCAAAACCTCGCAACTCGTTATTGTAACAAAGCTGGGAATCGCAAAGACTGGAAAAATAAATTTGAGTTGAAAAAATAAAACAAATTATGTTGCTTTATCATGATGCTTTATCTAAGAGAAAAAACATACAGAAAATACAAAACAATATTAAATAAAACCTTTAAAAAATTAGTAATACACTATGAATGAAACTACGATAGCCTGTTGCCATTCTTTTTTAAATATTTAAAATTATAATGCACGTGAAACTTATCCGATATTAAAAATTATAATGCACGTGAAACCTGTCCGAAAATACGCCGCACAAATTTTCCGTACAAATTCTACCTTTTTAATTATTTTGTACTGTCTTCTCCATTGTTTGTTTTAATAAATCTCCCATGAATAAAATAAGGAAAATTTTCTCGGGACCACGCCATTATAAGACGCCGTCGACGACCAGTTTTACAAGTACGGTTTATTTGTCATTTTTTTCTCTGGGTATCGACTCTGGTTATGAATATTAAAATACTATCGTCGATAAAAAATTCAGAACTCGATCGGACGGCGGCTGTTCTGCCGAGTTGGGTCATGTCCTTTTTTAGTCTATGGTCTAGTGTCTTATTAGGGAGTTACCAGTACAATTGGATAAATCATTAATGCGTCACAGTAAGATATGGAAATTCACGGAATTTTCGTTCGTCAAATAATCTTCCATAATTCGTCGGTATTATTGTTATCCTCTTCAAATTAGTAATTCAAACGCATATATTTCATTCAGCTGTCATGATTTTTTCCTCTTTTGGGAAAAGGAGATATCACAGGCGGCCATGTTCGGCGAATATGGAGGGTGGGGCATGATAACAGTGCTGTTTATGGCTAGAAATTTTGAGAAATGTTCCATTTATTCCACAAGTGAAAAATCGCCGAGCACACCAATATTGCACGTGTAACCTATTTGGCAGCCAATAATAAAGGAATTACCCAATATGGCTATCTGACTTCAGGATACGTGTAACACAACAAAAATTCTTGACAGTTGAACTTAGGTGGCACACCCGGTGAAATTAAAAAATTCCGCGTATTTGATTTTTGGTCCTGATATGTGATCCGCATATGATTTAATTAAAACACTTTTTCACTTTTTTCACCGTTTATTGGTTTTGACAGTACCGGTTTCAGCCTGTCATGGCCATCTTCACACTACAACATTATTATTATTCTCTTGCGTTAGAACTTTTATAAAATTTTGGTAGAATAGTGTTCAACAGTGAGTCTGGGTCTACCACGACAACGTGGGGTATAAAAGCAAAGTCAGAGATATACACAAACAAAATCGAGATTTTATTGGAAATATAGCTATACATTTATGAAAACCTGATTTTGAAACCTGAAGGGAAATACATCAAATCTATAATTCAGTACATTTTAACTTAGTAATCTTTGGTTACTGCATTTAATATACATTTTAAATTTTAAAAATATATTTTGCTTTTGCTTTTAAACCCCACATATATAATGTTTATGTTTGTAGTAGTGAACGTTTAGTGATTCTCAGAAAAAAGTATTTTAATTAAACATTGAAGTTTTAATTTACATTACACTAAATTTTTACTTTGTCAATACTATAAGTTATTAATTACACCTGAGGAACTGTTCTTCTAGAAAGTATACTAGTGACAAATATATTTTTGTGCCTTACAAAGTTTTGTTTAGAGTAAATCAAAATAATCTTTTTGCACCACAAAATACGTGCCATGTCAATTGATACAAATTTTATTCTAACTACATTTATTTTTTGTCTGATGCCAAAAAAAATACTTAATTAGAAATGTCTTAAAATGTGAAAGCCTTCGTTTTTACAAAACGTTGTTTTACGCGACGCTTTTTACTACTCTCAAAAACATTCCCACATTCGTAATATGCATACATTTCCCAAAGCACAATGCACATTGAAAAACGAGACACAAACGAAACCTTGGTTCATTATTTGTCTAATAAATACAACCATAATTATTATGGCTGGCTTCTAACCAAGATGTGCGCAGGACTCGGTATCGTTCATAAAAGTGGAAACGGGATATAAAATTAAAACACGAACATTTTAAGGTTTACAAACACAATTATATCACACTTAAAAATATGTTCACTACTGAATGGTTTTCTTTAATGTACGTCTTCAAAATTACATCTGACATCATATCAAAACTTATTATTTGAAATAATTAAAAGAGGATTATTACCACTTTTATAATATGCTACTGTATTACTGTATAAAAGAGCACAATAATGGTTTGTTTTAATTTCTAACCTTATTGCAGTATTAAAATAAATCGCAAAAACTGTAGCTACCTTCATATCCATCATTTTATGTTTTTGTTTGCCATCAAATTTTAAGACGCATTTTTTTAATTTTGAACCACCACAAACATTGAATCTTGTCTGTTCTGTGTTAATATTTTGAAGTTAACTCTTAATGTTTGAAGTTAAGATTTTTAATTTTGTCTTAGCGTATTATATTTGAAGTTAAATCTTAGTGTATAATAATTGGAAATATTATCGTAGTGTTCTGTACAGTTGATATTTCAATCAAATGAAGTCAAACGAAAATCCTTATTTAGTTTAATTATGTTAGTATTTGGGCAATGGTGCATGTATAATTTTAAATATTTGTAGCAATACGTTATATATTTTATTCTTTGATTCATTGATCCTAACGTTGATTTTTGATTGTATTACATTTCAATATTACACGCATTTCTTTGTTTTTTACTAGGAATTTGTTGTTTCTTTATCATTCCTTCGTTACTTATCTACACTAATATACCTATAAAGAGGTAAAGTTTGTTAGTTTGGATGCAGGAAGTAAACACCGAAACTATCCATCCGATTTCATAAATTTTTTCACCAATTAAAATAAACTTTCTGGGTTCTGGATATAGATAATATATTATTCCGTTAAAATAAAAAGGCTTTTCGTGGTGACCTATTTTACAACTTAAGTCGACGAAAAAATGTTCGAGCGATGCGTTTTTTTCGAACGCTGCCTTAACTGTAAGATATATTTAAATACTTTTTGTAGAAAAGTTGTAGAACATAAAAAGTTCTATAAAAAAGTCAGCGGCAACATGTATCTTTATGTTTAGGTTTATGCTCAAATTGATAAAATATAACTAAAAGTTACTAAAAATCTACGCATGCGAAGCCGCGGGGTACAGCTAGTAATTAATATTCTGGAAAAATAATTAATCAATGTGCAGGAAAATTGTATTTTTACATATAAATACACTTCAATTTTCGTTCAAAAAGATTATTATTCTTCCATGCCATGATTCTTTCGCAATTTTCTCCCCAAATATTCTGAATTTTTTTCTTCAATTTTCAAAATATTTAATACTGTCTGAGTTTTCTAATATCTCATTTTCTATCGTGATATTTTATTTTAGTTAATTGATTGCAGCCATTTTTAGCATTTTTTCACATGTATTATAAATATGTAAATTTGTTCTGCAGTAACGAATACTAAAGATTATATTCCGAAACGCGGGTAAAATGTAGTGGGATTTTTTAATAAAATCATTTATTAAATCACGTGTGTAATATTAACCAGTCATGAGAACAATTTTAGTACGTGAACTCGTTCTTATATTTTTATCCTGTATCAAAACACATCTGAAAAGAACACTTCTCATACAAGGTTAACCAACCCGTTGACAGCGTGAGTTGAAGATAAAAAAATTATTGATAAATAATAAATGTTAATCTACAACATCGGGATTTGCGCTGGACCCAAAAAAAGTTGTGTCAACATTTGTGAATATCCTGGTTTTCATTTGACATTTAGGATAAATTAATCAAACTATCAGATTTAAATCAAAATAAATTAATACTTTTGAATTTGTTTATCTTGAAACTCCTCTGTTGCGCATATTTAATCCAATTCCGTTTAAAATAGTATTTAGTCCCCAAAATCATCGTGACATGCATTCAGGTAAGTAGGTTAACCAGTGTTATTTGTTATGGTTATATTGCTGTGTCGGGTCAAAAAAATATTTAAGTAGACAAGGGACATAATACTGCAATTAAGTTAATGCTTCATCAGCGACCTTGTGCGATTGACGCAGAGAGGGTATGCATATAGCTGGAACACAGAGATTGGAATTACATCATCAAGTTTCCACAACTGGCTGACCACGGATCATCGCGATGCCCTTGTCTCAGATGGGACCTTCCGACGTGCATATTTTAAGCCGTAAATACTCTTTTATTTTACCTTTACCCCTTCACTTGTTCCCGTAGCTTATCTCCGGGTGATAAATGAACATCCATACGTAATCTCAACACTTTTTCATTTCACTACCATATATTTTGTTTTATATATATATATAATATATATATATATAGATATATATATATATATAATATATATATATATATATCTATATAATATATATGTATACTTAACTCTGAAAATTATTATAACTTGATCCTTCGGAACGAAAATCATTTAGAAGATTAACTTAAATATTTTCTGTATCTTTATTTCATCACCATTAAGCAAAGTGTTTCTGTAAGCTTTTTTCGATGCTCTTGATGAAATAGAAACAACACGAAACCTTCAGAAAAATTTTCAGTGATTTAACATTATTTTGCTGTGGTTCAAAAATATTCTTTATAATGTACCTACCTACCTATGTATGATATTCTTTTGAATTAATTAACATACACACTAAAAATTTATCGTCTTATTAAATTATAATTAATTTAGGTATATGTTCTTTGAATTCAATGTTACATCAAAAGTTTTTATCATTTTAAAGGGAAAATATAAATATATTGCAGAAAAAACGCGACTGCTAGTAAATACCCAACTTAATAGATTTGAGGAAATATTGTATTTCTTTATGGGACGCCCAAATACATTTCATAAATCTTGCAATATCTAAAAAGTCCTCGATTTTCCCATTTCCAAAATGAAAATATAATGAGAGTACATACACATACGTTTGTCAAAAGCGAGAAGAATATGTCACCTTAAAAATTCTTCAATTTTATTACCGCGTGATCCCTTGAGGCAGCTGTAATTTACTTCTGATGTAAATTATTCAAGGCGGCAAAGTGTTTCAAGAGAAGACACTTAAGACAAAACCAAAAAGTTTCCCATACATAGGCGCTGCAAAAACTTTACATATTATACAACAGCTTAAGCTCGGTCGTGATGTACATACGCGAATAATGTATTCAAAAAAGAATATAAGGCAGAAAAAACCTTCAAAGATTTATAGGCGCGATATAATATGCCTGGCGGGCACGTGGAAAAAGTTAAAATTATTTTAAACGCACGAAAATCCCTTTCTTTCATCTAATACGGAAAATAAAATTTCGTTCAAATCCGTAATTTTATTATGATAATTTTGCGAGCAGGAATTTTTTTTATTTTCAAAGCAGTTTCGTTTACTTCTTTTCAATTTTTACCACACGTGTCAAAAATATACTACCTACCTCATATTTGAAACAAGAAAAATCAGAAATTCAATTCCAAAATCAATTTGTAAATATTTTTTTATAATATATTTATTTATTTATTTAATGCCCGTATGTACTTTTACAAAACATAAAAAAAATCACATAAGACAGATTTTCAGTTAAAAAGATTCGAGTACATATAAAAGATTTGTGTAAATTTAAAAGAGAAGTTTAAACAGGAAGAAGAAAAAGATAAATTTATTTATCCATTACCATTTAGTTGAGACGTAAAGAATTGTTTCAAGAATTGTTTAGTACTCTACACAGTTATACTATCAGCAAAAATGTCGACCACCTCCGCATGTTCATTCTCTAATGAGTGTAGTCTGGGTATTACAGAGTTTGCCAATGCATTGATTCCACTTTAATAAAATAATGTACTGTGTCTTGATGACCTCAAAAGTGCATATAAGTCGATTAAACTAACAATCTGGGGGCAATCAATCATGTCATTTATCCTATACAGAAATATTAGGTCTGTTATGGTATGTCTCACAGACAAGTTTAATAGTTGCAAACAACTAAGGAGATATTCATAATTTATATTCTTCAAGCGTATGTTTAATTTGTAATTAATAAATCTTAAGAACTTTTTTGAATTCGTTCAATTGCCGTTGAATGATTAACATAGTGAGGCGACCAAATGATCGAGTTATATTCAACCTGAATGATATTGAAAAAATAGAAACATTTATGTTATGCCAGTTGATCTTGTGGTTGATGTATCTAGACCTATTTTATTAGCAAAATCTTGTGGCATTTTTGAAAATATTAAGATGTGACACTTGTTAAGATACAAAATGTACACTTTTTCAATCCTTTTAGATAATAAAAAAAGTCAGCTTATCATGGTACTCCAAACATAAATATTTCGATCCAAATTGACATTCGAAGATAAGTGTTTACAACCCATCCTAAAACCTAGGCGTAAAAAACCTACACAGGAAGGGTTTCTGCGAAAAATTCAATAATTTTAATTAATACCTACTAACAGTACTGTAACTATTTCAATTTCAATTTATTGATTAAAGAAATGATCTGGTCAGTTTCCTTAAGACCGGTTTGATTCCTACCGGTTGAAAGTTGTTTTATAAACTAAAAAAAATTTCTTCGAAATTTATGTCCTTTTAATAAAATCATCTTTTAATTGTTCAGATATAGCTTTTCTAAACATAGTTAACTAAAATTAAAAAATACACAGATAAAACTTATAAATCATATTTATATTGTCACCTCCGGGATTCAAACACGTAGAACCGTATGTCAATTAATTCATAGAGACACTATGTATGATGTCGTAAGATTACATCTACATAAATAACCTTGCTAATCAGTCACCTTTTGTTTCAAAATTGTAATTCACAAATTAAATATGATTGCATTAAAATTAATTAATATTCCAACTAATACTAAGCAAACACTAACGAATTTAATTTTCCGAATCAACATCCTTTGTTTGCAATTAGATTTAGTCTCTCGTGCGGTGGGTGCTCAAACTTTGGTGATTTCGATGATAGAAAACTACCCTCAACATGATAAACCTTCCTTAAAACCGCTGGAAGGGTGTGTTCTCAGTTTCGTGGTCAGATCGCTGAAGTATGAATGAATTGAGTCGTATTATACCAATATCAAGCACCCAGTTAGATCATCGGTGTATGGTATTATACCAATAGCAGGCACCCGGTCGGATTATTGACGTTTGATATTGTATGGAGTGGACATAATGTCTGAATATACTATAATTTTGTTTAAACATAACGTTGAAGGTTAAAATGATCATAAAAATGGATGAAATATAACATTGTTTTTTCAACTTGAGTTTAATTATCATCATCACTCTTGGCTCTACAACCCCTAGTGGGTCTTGGCCTACTCAAGAGTAAGTGAGTTTTACTAGTAGGTATATTTTACTATTCGAGTTTCGAAAACCTCTCATTGACAGGTGATATTTTACCTACATAATATTTAATCAAATTTTAAAAAAAGGAGATTCAACGAATGTATATTCCATCCATTTCAATATCACAATAAATAATCTCTACAATTTTAATGCCAATTTTATCAAGAATATAATGATTTTAATAATAAAAGCAAATATAAATAATTACATATTTTTGCACGTTATAAAACATAAAGAAGCTTTACTTTCAATTGTTTGTTTCCTTTCGCAAATAGTTTTTATATGGGTAGGTCAAGCCTTAAATTTATTAATTAATGTCATTGTTTTGTTTGGCCGTCATTTCGTGGGGCAACATTTTACATAATTCAAAATATATTTTCTATTTAAACTTTGTACTATACACACTTTTTACCAATATTTCTTACTACTATATTACTACTATAGTTTCAAGAGGAGCTGTCATCATCAGGTAAAGTTATTTTATATACCTGATTAGATTGAAAGATTGAATAAACATAATTCATTCATTTCCATACCCTTTTTCATCTTCCCCTGTTTTACATCGCTTTAGTAGATGCTGGTCAATTATGAGTCAATTTGTCTTCATAAGTGTTTTTGCTGTACATTCAAACTAAGTATGGGAAGATCCTCTGGCCGCCTTCCTTCTTGAAAGTCAAGACGTTAGATTTTAGCTGATAAGAAACCTTATTTACAGCTCTTTCTGTAAATACGCCCACCATGTTGACCATGGACGTTCTCTACCTTATGATGTTGTCGAGAAACTGAACTATTTTACGATATGGCTGTTTCTCCTTTGTATTTTGTAGCCATATCTCTTTTGACCTTCCTTAGTTTATTTCTTATGTGCACTACCTTAAAACTGCCTCCGATATACTCATTCTTCATGCTGATTAGCTTTTTTGACGATGTGACGTTTTAAATACTTCCATACACTTAATTAATTTATGCGGGAGAATCTTCAATTATTTGTGAGGCATAGTTGTCATCATCAGGCTAGAAGCATTTAGGATGACAAAAGAAAGATACCTGAAAAGTGACCACAGAGAAAGATGCTTTTGACAATGTTTAAAAACGTGAATGAGAATAATTGTGTCATGGATTGAACAAATGGACAAACAATATTTTCGAATGGTATCCGCGATACAGATAGAAAATTACGCCCATTTATTTATCTTGATGAATAGGTAATGATGAGATTTTCATTAAGTATAATAATAACAGGGATGAAGATGATAATTGTAATGATGGTGATGACTAGGTAATGACAGTTTTGTAAATTTAACCCAAGTATTTTTATAGACATAAAAATAAACATTCCGTGAATACAAAATAAGACGTAGTTTATTTAAGTATTGTACCTACATTGCATACGAGTTATGAACCATGAAAATATTTTGTTCAGAGTCAAAACCTTTGACAGTCTTGACGTTTCTAAAATTTCACGAAAACTCTTCCGAACTATCTTACGAACAACTAAATGTAATATGTTCATGTTAACAGGAGAATCATACGATAATTATTCAGACGAAGTGAGGTTAAAATTCATGAAGTGCTAAAGAATTTGTTGTTCCGTCAAAATAACAATAAGCGTGTAACAATTTTGTGAGTTACTTTTCACCTGTTAGAGACACGTTAAGTTAACTGCGAACAAAGATGTACACTTTATATCTTGGTCTTAGGTATCTATGGGCGCGTAATTCTCTGTGTATGTCAAAGATACTACAAAGCCAGAAATTTTTTGCTCACCACGGAACGTGAGGTTCATTTTACGCGGCAGACACAAAAGATATCGATTATGTAATATATATATATATATAGGTATTAATTTGTGCATGTAATTTTGGGGGAGTTTGTTAGAGTTTGCAGTCAGCAGGCAGTCTACCGAAACTGAGTATCGGTATCACCGGGAGAAACTGGTAAGTGGTAACTTAAATTTCTAGAAAATTTTCGAGTTCAAATTTCTCTGTAAAAGCTCAGAATCAAGGGTAAAATCAGGGAGTTTGCCCGGACAAGAGGTTTAAAAGTAAAATTGTCAACATCCGATTAACGAAATTTAATGAATAAAATCAAAAAAAATGGTTTAACATATTTGTTTTTGATTTTATAGCCAGAGCTAAGAATTTAAAATAAAGATGTTCTTAATAAAACACTTCCAAAACATTCAAACAAGTACAAAATAGTAGTTATCAAATTCAAAACTGCCACTTTTTGAGGCCTCATGGATCACTTGACCATTTAAACTGGCTATTTCAAATAGGTGAGACAATCTATTTTTCTATTTTCTATTTTATTTTCTTATTTTCAAAATTCTATTTTCATGAAACTACTAACTGTATGAATAGTATGTATAAAAATGTACCATTTGAAGACTTAGAGAAGATTTCGAAATTTAGGTTTTATATATAAATAGGCTATTTTATATTGCATTATATTATCCATTTTATTGTTACGGCCAATTGTGTGATAGATATGGGTGTATTTCAAAACGACTTTTATTTTTAATCTTTCTTTCATGTGTGTCACATTATCGCATTCATTCTCTCCTTATAGATATAAAGTAATTATTATATATTATAAATCTCTTGCCAAAATATCAATTTGACGTCAAGTTATTAAAAACTGCGGCGTAAGGCGTTATTTTCACGGGTCAAGATGATATGTAAGTGAATGGTAAAATTTACGATACCGAAATTATAACATTTTATTAAAATCTAAAATATTCCGCTCAATTATACTCTTCTCACAATTGAAGCCCGTAAATCTTATTTGCGACTCTCCCCTGCTTGGTTCTCACCCTCCTGCGCTAAAGGTCGGAGGCTTTGACTATCCTTTACCGTGCAATTGAATTAAGCCTCTATACAGTAGAAATCACGCTCATTTTGAAGCGAGTAAATTTATGTAATTTATTGAAGTGGGGTAGCAAAACGGAGAACAAGTGAAATCTAGATAAAGTTATGGTGTGCGTTGTATGCGGTGAGCGCCTAGCAACTGCTTTCAAATTAACGTCAGTAGCAATGAATACTTAAACAGCATATTCTGTCAGAAATACCAATTTTAAATAAAATTAAATATTTATTTTAATTAGATAACGTAATTTCATTGACAGAGTGGAATTAATTTTAAAACAATTTGATTTAGACACTTAGTTTCCATCGGTTTAAGTAATAATAATTAGGACTAAACGCTTTCAATGGGGACATCCATCATACATTAGAGCATATGCTTCTAGAGTTATATAACTATAACTTTAGAAGCCACATTAGAGCTCTAATGTTGTGTCCCCATTGAAAGCGCTTAGGCTTAGTTAAATTAAATCTAAGTGTTTACATTGAATTATTTATTTTACTTGAAAGTAATTTATTATAATCATCATCATCATCACTCTTGGCTCTACGACCCCTGATGGGTCTTGGCTTCGGTCTCGGTCTTGTGCTAGCTCTCTCCAGTTCAGAAGCTCCTAGGCAGGTATGTCCTTGAGGACGTTGTCTCTCCATTTTAATTTTGGTCTTCGTAAGCTCATTCGTCTTATCGGCCTTGAGTTCAGCTGGAACTTTGGTGCTTGATGCTCGGTCACCCTCTCCACATGACCCAGCCACCGAAGAAATTATTACAATATATATTTTTTTACAATTACAACACAATACAATTACGATACAATATTAAATTTGTTCTTAAACGGCAGCATCATAATAAAATTATAAATTTATTACAATATAATTTTATTGCTGCCATTTTGAACAATATTAATAAAGTTAAATTTTATGTATCTAAAACATATTTCATTACTAACTGGATGCGGGATATTAATCTGGAACTGCGATAAACCACATTTGCCATGTTGAATATTACCATTTAAAATTTCGAAATAATTTGGGAATATTCTGTATGTATCGTAAGCGAAACACATATTTTTTCATTTTTAAATAGCTCTGATGCAATGCATGACAAAAACTTTTGATTTATGTACGTTTTGTGGCGCCGAAGTATATTTATCCATTTTTCATCAAATATGCAATAAAGCCTCACCTCATAAAAATACCCAAACTTAAAAATTACTTAGATATATCATTATCTCACCCAAAATCGAACTCGGAACGAGGTACTTACCAGAGTATCTATTATATATTCATGTGTTCTTTTTTTAAAATAAAATAAATTGTAAATTAAATGCATTAGCATTGTTTATTATAACTAATGCATGTAAACTATTGCAAATTTATTTATTGTAATTATAATATTTATTTTCATGTACTGAATCAATATTATCAATTAGTATCTTTAAAACCTTCTGTTTTTACTGCTGGTGCATTATCCGTGAACATTTTACTTAATTCCCTGAGCTTACATCCCCTGTCTGCTTTTCCGAGCATCCCTGGCAAGCCTGCGTGTGTAAACTAAGGCACCATTACACGCCGATAAACGCGATCCCCCAAGAGATGAAAATAATCCACAAATTTTTTGTTCCATTTTCGGTCCGTGAAAGTATAAAAAACACCATAATTGAAATATTATGAGCCGACCGATAAATATTATGATAAAAAATTTTGTTTCCCCGTAAAATTATAACACAACATAAAACAAAATCATTTATTAAAATTAATTTTAATTTACGAAATTTAACGAGTACCTAATAGGTATTATTTTAAAGAAAGGGTTCGCCTAGTTTCAAAACGGCTTGATTCTTTCAAAAAACGTCTAGTCTCAGAACGCCTTGAGTCTTTCAAAATACATGATTCAAAATATTTGCAAACACGGAAATTACACAAGAAAATAATTTTTCTATTTCACCTTTGAAATATACAGGACGTTCACAACAAACTCGAGGAAACCTAAAAATAAATAATCCTTCACACAAAAATTGAATACGATTTCGTAAGATTTCGCTTTGAGTATGAAAAATTATGACGTTTTTGAGTGACAATGTATTTTAATTAGAAAGTTTTATACAGTTTTTTCAATTGAGCGAAGTATGGAGAAAGAAGATTAGCATTTATTCTTGATTTGGTATACACCTTTTGATCTTTGTATATTTACGTATTTTTTGATTTTTAGGTTTCAAACTGTTTCATTGTATTTTGATGCGTAATTATTAACTTTTCCGTTAGGATGTTTTCAATATATTGTTTGTTACAGTATTCGGTAATTAAGTTACCATAAAATACGATCAAAATTTTTAAATATTGCAATACTCCAAAGTTTAGTTTCATTTAACGGTCACATTTAAATAAAAGTATCAAACTGTTAAAGTATGACTTAAATGAAGAGCGTTTTTGTAATCTTATTACAAAAATATCTGGTGTATTTTTAAGATCTGCGCTAAACAATATCAATTGAATTACTTTTATTATGTATTGGAAATAAGTGGTTAGTAAATGTAATCAAAACATTACGTCTGGAGATGTCCTTCATAGATAAAAGTACTTGTAGAGATAAAATATTGTGAAAATACTACTGATGCGATTCAAACACATCGGTTTCTTCTCAATTTTACAAATTTTGGTTAATGTGAGATTATCCAAAGTCTTTCACGGACACTCTCTGTTCCTGTAGCCTCATATATTTTTTACCATCTTCTTACTATACGTACCATTTGATCAAACCGCCTTATCGACATGCTATAGATAGGCCTATATTTTCACCTAATTTTTTCATATTCACTCGAACACAGAAAAAAGAAGGAAAATTAACTGTATACGTTGTAGAATAAGTAAACTATTGTTACTTTTTCATGGGCACTAATTAAACATTAAAAATATTAACATCTAGAAGGGGATAGAAATGCCAATGCATGAAGCATTTGAAATTTTATCTGCAGAAGATTGATCACATTCAGCTGTTAATCTTACGAACAAAAATTTTATGCTTTGGATGAATAAAGAAAACAATTAGTTAAAACAATAATTATCCGAACATGTCTATTTCAATTTGCACATAATTTGACTTTACAAAAGTCTAAATACAAGAATAAAAGAACACTGCTGTTTCCTAAAAAGATAATAACATCTTGGAATCCGCCAACCACATAATTGACACTAACCATTATTTCGGAAGTCCTTAATTAAAACTGCTCCATTCGGTTCCTTATAAAGGATTTAAATCCTACTACCATAAGATATTGTTTCAAAATAGGTTGTCAAAAATTCTGTATCAAGACATTTTATTAATTACATTTGATATTGATATTTCATTTGATGGTGGTGGGGATCGTTCCTATTAAAACTATATTGGTGACAAAATAATTCAACGTGTATACGAGTATATTATAAAGATTAATTTAGTTTTAATTTAATATAATTCGAAAACTACAATATCTTGGACATGTAATTAGATACCTATCCAGAGAGTTATAAAATCGTGCATTTTATAATAAAACGTTATTAATAAAAATTATTTTTAATAATAAGTCAAAAAAGATGGCTGGAAATTGGGTTTTTTGAATATGTTTCATGGTGTATTATCCACTCGCCATATTATTTTTCCGTGTTCAGCTTTACTTCAGGTTCAGTAAAGAAGAATAAGATTTACGGGTTGATTAATCAGTCAACGAAAATGTTCAATAATCGATAAAGTAATCAATACTATCTAATTATCTACATACTTTAATATGTATCTTCATTGTACCCATGTTTTAACCTTGTTCATGAAATGTATAAGAAAAGTATTACAAAACACGCTGTATATTTAAATATTAAAGCATTCAAAGAGCGAACTTTTTTCCTGTTGAGATTGCCTCTCTTTGCCATCAAACAAAAAATCCTTTCAATTATTTTCCAATCGAGTCGATGGATATTTACCTTCTCACGGGGAAATTAAACCGAACTCGATATTACCTTTATATTTCAAGAGAGGTTTTTTTTTTTCAAAAAATTCACAAAGGTTTCAAGTGGAATCGTAATATCAGGCTCATGGAAACTGAATAAATTAGCGAAAATATGATATTGCCGTATTCAGATCACGTTACACTTCGTTCTTCCCTTGAAAAATGCATCAATTTTAAGTGTTTGGAAACAATGCGAGAGAGAAGAGATATATTTATAATAAAATAAGGTTCTGAGTTATTTATTCACTTTAAAAAATATTATATTGTACTTACCTGTGAAAAATAGTTTTCTTTATTGCTTGTAATATTATTTATATATTAAAAAATATTAATATTAAGTTTACATAATATTTTACATATATGATAGACATTATTTAATTTTGACGGATTTTGTTCATACATACGTGCAAAGAAATATATATATAAATATTTAAAAATCAGAATGTTAATTTAATATTACATTATTTAAAAATAAGCATCTTAATGGTTAATATCACAAACCTCATCACTCAATTGTTGTATAGTTCTAATATTCGCTAGTAGATTATTGAAATACTTAATTCCTAGGATCTGTAGTGGTGTTGCATGGATTTTTTACTGCATCTAGATATATTTATGGTTCCAGTCATGTGCGCTCTTTTGCTACGTCTATTTTGATCTTGAACTATGTTTGTGTTTTTTTGATTTATAATTTCTTTGTGTATTTGTATTATTGAGTTGGTTTTGTATATGCTGTCTAAATTTGGGACCATGAATTCTTTGAACAGTAATTCCATAAGATATGTTCTAGATTTCTTTAAAATTATTTTCATGATCAATTGTTGTATTATTTTTAATGTCTGCAGAATGGTTTTATACGTTCCTCCCCAGCCAATTATTTAATATTGAAGTATGGATTGGACGAAAGCCTCATATATTATTCTAAGGGATAATATATTGCGTAATTATAAATATATATGATATAATATACGAATATATATCTAGATAATATATATTATATAAATATATATTATATATATTATATCAATTACGAATTCTGTTACCATTGTATTTATTTGTTCCTTACATTTTGATTGTTGATCTATAATGACACCTAGGTACTTTGTAGATTTTGTCATTTTTAGATTGTCGCAGAGTATGGAGTCACAGTCTTCTATTGTGCATTTGGTATTTAGTATTTTCAAGATAATATTAGGGACTTGTGTACTTGTGAATATACAAAGTTTTAACGGCATTAAGTGAGAGAAGGTTATAATCAAAACATTTTTTAATTCTATTGAAGTCCTCATTTGCTTTTTTTAATGTATTTTTCCATGTATCATATTCATATTTAAAGTTGGTATGTGTTTTAAGGCGAGTACAGGTTGCATGAGCTTATTCAATAATGTGTTTTTAAATTCATTCGAAGAGACATATACGGTTAGGTATAAAACCATATAAATGTATTATTCCAAAGGTAGATAGCTACCTGCTCGATATATTATTCCATTTTCCTTTCAAACTATTCACGTAATACCAGGAAACCGTACAAACCCCCAAGTAATTTAATCTCATACAATGACGCATCGAGTTTATTTCTTAACAAATTTACAGAAGCCCCAGTATGCGAGTACCTACATAAATCAATATCGTACATCAAACATGATATTCACATGTAATTTTATTATTGACTAGCTGTGCCCGCGCGGCTTCGCACGCGTATATTTTAAGTACACTGCTAGAACATTCTCCTTCCAGCTGCTGAGCTGCTTCTCCAAAAAAGCGTATTTTTGGAGAAGCAGCTCATCGACAAGGCGCCCTGAAGATGAGCAGTGAGATCTGTTCAAAACGTCGGCAGACGACTGGTCCTGACGACCAGAATTTGACGCGGATTACCCCCAATGTAGTTAGAACTAACACATATTGTACCCGTGAAAGCCTTCGATTTAACATATATATATATATATATATATATATATATATATACTATAGATATATAGATATGATATATATTATATATTATATATAAAATATTATATCTGATATGATTTGTTTACAAATCTATACATATACATACACATTAAATTTATAAAACAATCTTTTGGAATATAATATTTATTTATGTAATACGATATTTGATATATGAGACGTGATGTACATGTGTTACTGCCGGAATGTACATTACGTATTTAACTATTTGTTTCAAACATCATAAGAATATGTGTGATTTTTTTTGCATTCTATCTGTAGTGGTAGACCACAGTCCTAGAGCGGAAATTACAAAATTATAATTAAACTCACGTAGATATAACAGAGTTAATGATTTTCACCCAATTTAATGATAAAAATTATACAGTTCGAAGAGCATTCTTTAACGCGAGAAAAACCTGTGGCGAAATATTCGATATTGGTATAGTCGTATAATGTGGGTAGAAAATGTGCTATAATATTTTTCTTGTTCCTTTTCTGAGCATGATAATAGCGGTTTTATTATGAAATAGCCCCGGGCTCCACGTAATACTCTACGTAATAGCCTTCGCTATGTTTTTGTATTATTCGTTTATTATTTCTTACTTGCGCCACTTATTCATTTAATCTATTTACATCGGGGCGGATAATATCAGTAGTAATATCTACCCTCACCATTCATTATCATCCCTTTAGAAAGGGCGGTTGTTGGTGGCCTTTGTTGCTTTGAACATCTCTCGAAATGAGTTTTATTCGGAATAAGAGGAAATGTTTACGCTTCGGTATCATTAATATTTAGGAGCGTTCATTACATAGTGTGCGCCGTGGTTTTGATTACCAAATTTTCAAATATCGACCAGTTTGTATAAAAAATGTACGAATATATAAAAAAAAGGAACCCATAAAAACTAATATTCCCCTCTCTCCCTTTCTCATTTACTAGTTGAAACATTTTTTTTCGCTTAACCTACGCATTGGGCTTCGTTCGGGCGACGCCGACGCTACGAAAGTGAGTAAAATAAAAAGTTTCCAAAAATCCAAAATTATACTATAATCAGGTTTCGCGTCTACCTGACGCGTTGAAATATTTTCATACAACTTATTAAGTTGTATGAAAAAACCATTCAAAATTTAAAAAATCCAAAAATTTATTAATTTTTTTAATGAAAATTTGATAGACCTTCTTGATCGTCGCCACGAGTCTGCTTGCAAAGTTTCAGCTCGATTGAATCACGGAAAAGGGGTTTAAAATGGATCCAAAGTTTTTTCGTCAAACAAGAAGACAAGCAGACGCCACGAGTAAAAAAATGTTTCGTGACAGCGAGCAGAATCTTTTTAAAAATATTATTACTGAAGTTCTTGATTACTAGCAATTATTGAAAAAAAAATTAGAATTGGACTAGTAGATAAATTTAATTGATTATTAATAATATTTTGTTTACTATTAAATGCTTTACTAATTTCTAACGATTCTTAATTATTTAATTTCAGACCAGAAGTATTTATGTGTAAAATAGAAAGTCCTAAATTTTTATCAAAACCGTGATCATTTTTTAATAAATTATTTGCGAATTCAGAAAAACCATGATTATTCAGACATCTTAAATGTTCTTTAACTCTTACATTGAAATTTCGACAGATTTTTTACTTTCGAGTTTCTGATCTGGAGTGAGCTGGCACTAAACCGAGATGAGTGGAGGAAGACTCTTGAGGAGGCCAAGACTTACCAGGGGTTGTAGAGCCAAGAGTGATGATGATTATGATAAGTTACTTTCATGGTAGTCCAACGATTCACAGAATATAAGAAATATTAAAAGAAATGCAAATTTTAATGTCGCATAATATTTCCATTACTCTTGACATAAGGACGTAGTTGCTGGATGATTTTATACTTATAATTTAGGCATGATTTATTAATTTATTTGTAAATTTTTGTGGACAAGCTTTGTTACACGCTGTGTAAATAATAATTTACGCAAAGAAAAATATTTAGTTACCAACGGGATATGTACCCAGAACTTCCCCAATTCGGGGAACTGCGATAAATCGTTTTTGCAATTTTAATTCGACTGAATTTGAATTAAAAAATTTAACACCATTATATGTAGGTTATCTGTACAAAAGAAAAAGAATAAAAGATGTACCTAGAACTTTTGATTTATAAAAATTTTCAGTTTTTACACACTTCCTTTATTTATTAAAGAGTTAAGGTCATTATTACGGTCGTTAGACATATTAAACTGTAAATGGTTACGGATATTTTAACGAAACGATTCTCGATGTTTCGTTAAAGTCGTATTCAATATCCTTAGGAGAACGACCTGTACCCGCGGACGTATATTCCGCCCTATTTATTTCCTATTTCTTATATTAACAACTCGGCATTAAAATAAATGGAAAATACAACTTTATATTGTCATACGTATAAAAATGTATTGTATCGTGTTAAAAAAAAGATCATACATCGTTGATAATAAAAAATGCGCTTTTGAGTTAGGTATGCAACTAGCTATAAAGTAAAATGGTTCGGGCATTTGCTAAGTCCTATATGTTCTGTATTTTTGACGGGTAAGGCAGGCTCGGCTGTAGCAACATCACTATCGTTACAGCCTTCGGGTTTGCTGGCCCACGGGTACAAGGTTCAAGGGTTAATTTCATTTTTTTAGTCATGAATTCGAACGAAATTATGGACGTTACACGGAGTTACGGGGGCAGACAAATAGATAAACGTGCGGACAGACGGACGAATGGACTGACGGACAGACGGACAGACAACGAAATTATAATGTTTGATTTTATTCCGAAAAACGGTTTTATTAATTTATATTTATTTACTTATTAAGGAATCTTAACAGTTTTTTAAACATTATAATGTAAAACTATTGTGTTTATTTCATAAACCAATTAAAATGATTCACAGATGTTAAGAACAAAGTTAGATAAGATATTTTTATGTTAATTATTTTAAATTAGTTAATGAATAGCGGTAAGCAATAAACAATATTAAGACTAAATAGTGGTGAATGTAATGACTGAATGTGAAAAAAGTTTATGAAGAAATGAGTTAATTAATGGGAGAAAAATGATGAGGAGGTAGGAGTCAGGATAGAGGTGGAGGAAGAGAAGATTAGATATAGTGAGTGATTGGTCAATGTTGATTATACATGTAATCTATAGCATCCAAATACAAAGATAATAGTTATTTATGATTTAAAAGAAACGATAAAATGTAAAACGTGTCTTGCGATTCTAATAAAAATACAACAACACATCGCCTGATATACTTTTGTGTTTATTTTTTTAGTATATTTTGAAGAGGAAATTTTATTAACCAAATATTTGTTAAACTTCTGTTTTTTTTTCTAAAAATTGTTTCTCCTTTCCTGAAATCGTGTTGAATATGTGGGTTTTTGTATTATAGTAGCATACAATGTCGCATAACATTTCTATTGAGATAATAATCCCTTAGACAGTATTGCTCACCAACGTGCGGAGCGTTATTGTAGGTGGGGGATTTAATTACTGCACTCAAAATATAATACTTTTTGTAAATTTTGGGATAGTATCATTAATAAATGACATATGGGTGTATTTTTATTTATTTATTTAATAGCATTTTAAGAAAACTATGTAATATGAGGTGTATTATTAAACAGATAAAATTATTCTAAGAAGAGGTCGCATTAAATGAATTATAAATGTATTTTTGCACCCATATGTTTTTATAAATATTAATTGCAAATACATTTATACTTAAAACTTCATTAATATTTTTAATAAAACATAAAACATCATAATATTTTTAATAAATATTTATAAGGCTGGAATCACATATAGGAAATGAAAAATATTTAAATTACATTTCAATTCAGAATCACTACTATTAAAATATTTATTTAACTCATATTCCGGTTCTATCGATAAATCTAATACCTCTGAAATAATTTTGCCACGTTCAATACCTGTGACACTACTTTTTTCGGACAGACACAAAACATTTTCGTTATATGAGTTCTACACCTGTAGCAATAATTGAGAACAATTATCGCACATTCTTCAATTATTTTATTTGTTAACCAAATGATTTGGCTTCTTATATTTTTGATGTGGCCTTAAATCCGGCGTCAATGACGCTGGGTCATATTTACCCGAGGTGAAATCAAACCTTTTTTACCCCGAAAACCGTACAATTGAACGTTTGTGTAGCTGGAGATACAGCGCCCTCTACCCGAACTACTGGTTTACTCAGCGACACTGCCTGCGTAGCGAGATAGCGTGCATCCAGTCGGGAGGGGTAAATATGACCCAGCGCCATTGCTGGCCAGTATTTCCGCGACATATTCTCATTCGTATATTTAGTGTTTGATGGTTACTATGCTGATATTTTTAACTCGTTGTAAATTTTATTTTTTATTAATATTTTTGGTTTTTTGGCAAAAATACCACTGATAAGCAATCCGGTATTTTGGCGATGTTAGAAGGGTCGCACTACGATGAAGTAGAGTTAAATGCTACTTCAAACATCGATCGTGAAGATCACTTACTCAAACTATTACCCTCCAAAGAAACTTTAGCTGAAATGGATTACGTTTGCAGCTGCATTCTCATTCGTAGTAAGGGTTCCTGTGTGCTTTTTTTTTCCGTTTCCGTCAGGTAGGATAATTAATTTATAAGTTTTAATTCACCAAACGAAAACAATAAATTGATGATTATGTTTAATTCATGGTTTAAATAGACACAGTGACATGAACAGTACAAGATTATACATGATAATGACGACTTTTTAGCTGGTTTCTCTGCTTTCATACTTTTAGCCAAACATAGAGCACAAATGTTGAAGACAAAGAGAACAAAGAATATTTTCGGTCAATGAACCACGAGGATTTAATACAAAGATTTAGGAACTACACTAAATATAAACAATTAGTAAGGGATGCGCGGCCTTATGCAAGTCGCAGGTATGTTTATGTTTTTTTTAATAATATTCAAATATATTTAAAACAGTACGAAGCCACAGTAGCAACAATAAATAAGATGCAAGCGATGCGAATATGGACACGGACTCATCAGAATATCTCGATCTATTGAATCTACTTCTTATATTTTGGTAACCTAAATTTGATTCGGTATTGCAAAAATTGCATTACTTCATATCTCTGAATTAGATATCTGAAAACAAATTTCATATTATTATTATAATCAGTTCGTATCAACTCTTTTAGCCTGTATAAAATTATTGATGCCTGTTAAAATTTAGAATACTTACGAAAAATAGAATAATATACAACTTGTATTTTCAAAGATGATTTTGCATGTGTTATTAAAAAAGTTTAATTAAAAAATATATAAGCATTTTTACTATTTTTTATGTACGCAAAGAATCCTTTTTTATTAAATATTTATTGCAATAAAGTAGTTGAATTTAAGTTCATGCAAATTTATTGTCAAAATCCGGGTCATAATGTCCCGGTGTCATCGTCAGCGTAATTTTTTTCAAGTCATTGGAACCGGCTTAATATTCAACATAATGTAGAATATTTAAGAATATAAAAGATGAAAGAGGCGATGAAAAACCACAAAAAAGATGGGCCGACGATATAGTCATTCTGGGGGGAATAAATGACTATAAGAAGCTAACAACGCAGAAGGATGGAAAGGGATGGGAGAAATGGCTACAATAAGCTAACAAGAGAGAAGGATGGAAGGGTGCGGAAAAATTACTACAAGCAGCCAACAACAGAGAAGGATGTAATGCTATGGAAGAAATGAGTTAACAACAGAGAGGGATGGAAGGATACGGAAGGGCCTTTTCGATAGTGGAGAAATGAAGGCTGAAGAAGAATAAGAAGAAGATAAAAATGGTGAAATTTAATGTTAACACTTTTACAGCATTTCGGCTCACAGTACACAGATCTAGTTCAGAGGGCATGATTTTCATGATAATGCAATGGGTATCATTAACCCATTGACTTTTTACACTAAGGGCTCCGGATTCAGTTTGCGGGGAAGTGTGACTTAATCCGTGTGATTGACTTATTATCCTGTGTATTTTTGTATTGTTCTTCGCTTCAGCTTCGAGCCTCATGGCATATTGAAGCTTAAAAAAATAATTCAAAGAATGGCACGATAGAAATGATGATGATATTGATTGAAACTGAAAAGGTATTCTGAAATCTTATCCCTCAAAAATGAAATTTCTTGAAATCCTGAAATTGTCTTTAGATCACATTTTTATTCAAAACCATGTTTTATATCGAATAAGAAACTCATAAATATTAAACAGGCGTTAATTTGGGATACCACTAAGTAATTATTTTGGAAAGAATTGCAAGAAATCCAGAATATACAAAATTGTACTTACCGTCACGTCGTTTATCGCGGGGATAGGCAGAGAGGGTAAAGCGGCACACTCCTCTGTCCTAACATACAAGTCCCACCTCATCCACATTCATACATCTTCGCATACAAGGTTGACGATTGTCGAGGCTCTTAATAGGACCATTCTCCATTATCTGGTAAATCTGGTTACGCCACGTCTTCCGCGGTCGCCCTTTCTTTTTGGTGCCGATAGAGTTAGACAAATTATAGACGATCTTAGTTTTTTTTTTGTAATGTATATATTTACTCTCTATATAGCCATATAAGTAGTAAAAATAAATAATATTTATTTCCCATTTGTGTTTTTTTTCCAATTTCTTATAATAACAAACCGCAATCACTGTCGTTATTTCAAAAATTTATGTTTGTAAATATATAGGTGTGATTCAAATGAATAGTAAATGAAATATTGTATATTAAAAATTTTATGGGTCAATAATATATTATGAAAGCTCTAGAGCTTAAAAAAGCCTGTTAAAAAGTCTGCAACGACATATGCCTATATATTAATGTTTATTCACAAATTGACAAAATATGACTAAAAATGAATTTTAATCTGTTGGGGGTAATTTAAGTAAGGTAATATTAGATTCTTATCAAAATAAATTTTCTTATCATCTAAATCATTAATTTAATGGCACCAATAGCCACGCAGCAATCACTACGTGCCGCGAAGCGGCCACCGTAGTCCACCATACTGTCAAGCAGCAAGCAAATAGCAATGGCCCTGTAGCGGCAATCAATAGTCGCGCTGTGGCTACTATCGGCCGCGCAGCGGTCCCGACAGCCACCCTCAGGGCCTAGTTGCTCCACTACGAGTAATCATTTATAAAATCAATTAAATTGTTATTACCTATGTGTATCATTTGGGTAGGCTTCAATTTAAAAGCCACACAATTCAACATTTATTTGTCAGAAACTCAACAATTGCTTTAACACAGATTAGGGTGTAAGCATCCCTTACTCCCTTGTCCGTGTCAATGTTGACAGGAAATTGTTTCCTCCCTGATGGAGAAATACAATAAGATTTCATCCCTCGAGAGATATTTATTACCGCTCTGTGTAAATTAATTACTTATTATCATTGTGAGATAACACAACCGCTTCAATGGAAGGGAACATTATTAGACATCTATCTAATTTATTCTGGCCTTCCATTTGGATTCCATTGTGACGCAGGTACACCATTTTTCACCAGTTTAAAAAATTGTGAGACTGAAACGAAAAGTATAATATATTGGGTTTTTTTAATATTAAGTTTCCACTGGCTAAGAAAAATGAGTATCATTATTGCGTCTTCATCAACGTGAAAGTTTTAACAGTGCTTTTATTTATGCAGATTTATTTGTCAATCTATTATTTTAACTATCACTTGATAGTGTACATACAATGCCGGCACGTAAAGCAAGATTACTGACTATACCATTCCAAAAATACAATAATATGATAGAAATGTGAAAACTTTTATTAAATCGTTATGTAAAACGCTAAATATATTTATAGAGGTGGGTCAAAATAAATGTTTGTATTTGTTTAATGTATTTACATGTAAATTTGATCTCGTAAATGATCCCGTTTACGCCTCCATATAATCATAAAAATTTTATAGAAAGAAAAAATCCAACTTGTTTTGATTTAAATATTTTTAAAACTTGAATTATATACATTATTTTCATGATTACATTAAAATTAAATTTGTTTAATCGTTAATTAGCATACAAAGATACAATTATAAAAGTGAATGTGGAAATTTAAGGTTAAGAGTGTGACCTTCTATTTTCTTAGCTCCCGTCACGGAAAACGGTAAGTTTATAAGTTATCGTATCAGTTAGTTTCAAACTTTATATCCTGCATAGGAAAAGATACTTAAATAAATAAAACCACCTTTTTACCAGAATTTAATAAAACTTCTAAGGAAATTGAATAAAATTTATGCATTTGATCAATGCATTTATTATTTTCTGTTTTCTAAGGATCTTTTTATTTATACCCTCCTTTGTTTGTCTCCTTTGAGCGCAAAGAAATTTTATTCCGGAAAATTTATGAGGAAAACGCTAATAAAAATCGAGGGGCCGAGATGCAACTCAGATATGCATTCTGAGCTAATAAAAAAATAATAAGTACTATTTTAAAATAACTTACGATTTCGTACATAACTCAATGGTTCATTAGGTACTTGAAAATGGATTATTATGAGGAATTTTTTTATAGAAACTTTTTTAAGATAAAATAAAACTCATAAAAATTGTGGTAATGGCTATGGTATTGGCATTATTTGAAAGACAATTTTATGTGTTTAAATATAAGCTGTTTTTCTCAGAGGCTTATTTTTCGGATTGACACTTTTTTTCCATCGACAGCTAATTTGACAGCTGATAGCTGATTTTTTCTCGGTTTAGTTTGCTATTTTACTATAATTTATGCCAGTACAATGTTGCAAAAGTGTGCAAATTTATCTAGAAAATCGTGGTTTCATAATAATATTTAAACACTAATGGCACAAAATTATCATTCCAGTAAAGCCAATACCGTGGCAATTTCCACGATTTTTATGTATGTACTAGCTAAGAAATAATTATTTGGTTTTTTATATAAAAAAAGAGAAAATACTATAAAAAAAGAAAAAAATACTATAAAGAAGTTACGGGCGTTACACGAAGTTACGGGAACAGACATCAGACAGATGGACGGATGGACGGACAGACAACGAAATTATTTTCTTTAATTCGGTTTTTATTTCATTTTTAAGTTCCGACTACAAACATATCGCACTCCTAATTTTAGACCATGACAAGTAAAAAAAAACATTTTTGCGACTGAAGCGTGCGAGAATTGAATGTTCTGCATATGATAAATAGAGTTACCCAGCGATAACAAAGTGTTCGTATACGAGTTATGTATTACAAAATAGTGTGATTTAAAAAATAGCATTAAGTTTAATTCGTCCAAATTGACTGTTTATTTGATAAAATTAATTAATAAATCGCTTATTTATTTCCAGTGTTTTCATTTGCCTACCGCCTACCTACCTAAATGTAAAAATATTATGTATATTATCTATCTTTCTATATGGTTCAACTAATTTCTTTAAAAAATTTAATCTTTTTTGAACAACACTTCAATTTGGCTCAAACTTGAGCTCCTCTGATTAATTACATCGTCCATGTAAGGATAATTTAGCCTGGGATGCTGAAAGAGATTAGTTTACGAGCAGATACTATTCCAGTGTTCGGTAAACTTGTAGAACTAAAATACTATTGCAAAATTGAATCCAAATGTTGTATGTTTGTGCTGGTTTATTATTATATAATGCTTACAATAAACATCATAGATAATCAAGAAATACTTCGAGATTACCGATAGTCGTTGATAATTGTTGATAATCGTTGTTAGTTGAAGAAAAAATTATTAAACTGTCACGAGACTCTAAAAAAATGGTAACAACGCATTATCGATTTCTCTCGAATAGTCTTCACGAATCTAGAATCAACTACACCATTCTTGAAGAAACTATAAAACACTTAAATGTGGAGAAATAGTCGAACTTTCTCGTTGCATCGCGAAACCAACATTTTTGTATGAAATCGAGCAAGCACACGCGGCGGGTTAGTTATAGAAAATCGAACCGTGCAAGTTGACTAAAGACGAAAAACCAGCGACAAACATCTTCAGAGTACTTGTACGCGAAATCGACCGGCACGACCTGGCGATAGACAAAAGTGCAGAGAAGATTCTAGTGACGAACTTAGTGCGAACTTTTGTGAAGTATTCTAGAAACAATGGGTGTGAATTTAATAACGTGCTCCGATTGAACTCGTGTCCAGTGACCTTGTATAATAAATAAGGGTTTGAATAGTTTTTAATCTTTCGTGGCCTCCCATAGCCGTGATCCCGTAACAATATAATTAATCTTTAGTTTACATAAAAAAATAAAGATTAATTATATTGTCTCAAGAACTTTCAGCACCCACTGAGAGCTGAAGCTTATACACATATAAAAGAGAAAAAAATTATGATAATGACATCCGCATCATCGAAAACCTGTACCTACTAAAATCAAATAGTCAATTTAAAAGTACAGGAAAAAAAGAGTGAAGATATTCAAATTAGACGTGGTGTGAGGTAATGATGCATCTAATCACCTGTACTATTAGTTCTATTACTAGTACTATTCTAGTACTATTCCACCTGTACTCCGAGTCAATATTTAAAGAAGATCTACAGGATTTGGAGAAATTGGTGAATGGAAAACCACAAAACAACACTAGAATTGTTGACGATATAGTGATGTACTCAAATTATGCCTAAATATGCATTTTCCGATAAAATATTAACACAATGAAATTATTCGTGCTAGAGAATGTTCGTTATAAAAAAAACTAACCCATAAAAAACAATTTTTTATTAAACTCCTTTTCTCATTTACGAGTTGAAACAGATTACTCCACGCGTCGGGCTCGAATCGAGCGACGCTACGAAAGGGAGTAATAAACACCATTAAAATTTCGAAAAATCAAAAATTATACTATAATTATTTTAAAAAAATAAACTAAAATTTGTTAGATCATTTTTATCGTTGCCACAAGTCTGCCTGAAAAGTTTCAGATCGATTGGATCTTGGGAAAAGGGTTAAAAATCGATCCAAAGTCTTTTCAGCAGACAAGCAGACCAGCAGACGCTATGAGTTAAAAGAAAGGGAGTAAAAAAAGTTAGTTACGAATGTCTGTGTTGAAAAAATTGCATTCTTTTAATTTGTTTGTTTTTACTAAAGGATATATTAGAAATGGCTGTAAAGTAAATACAAATATAATCATGCTTTGAATAATTTTTACTCCTGGTTTTAAATGTATGTAGACTACAAATATACGTAGTTGTAGAAATCTCATATTTTTGTATCGGCGAAATTTCTGGTGTTTTTTCTAATATTTTCTAAAAGTTAGTAGTAATAGGGTCACGAAATCGCAGCTGAACAGTTAAAATTAATTAACTTTTTATTTATCAAGATATATTATAGATAGATAGATGGATAGATCATAGAGACGAAACTATGTTTTACATGGGAAAGTAGATAAGGAAATCTTTTTGGGTTTCCATAGGAATTTAAAGTGATCACATAAACCAGTCTTACCTATCGTATGACTGGATTAAGTGATCACTTTACTTAAAATAATATTTACAAAGTTCACTAATGACAGACTACCCCAACTCTCAAATTTTTGGAAGTTAAACGTATGTTTAATTTGCGCATCTTGTTTCCTACGTATATGAGTTGTATTTTACTGCTGCCACCTGTTGTTGAAAATTTGTCATTTTCATAAACCAGTATAGATGTCGTTGGTAATAAATTATCTACATTTTAATTGGAGTTTTTAAAGCAATATTATTTTATTTAATCACCAAAGTGACCGAACACCTCACCAGTGGGTAGGGTGGCTATAGCGCAAAACACCGGACCTAGGGCCGGGACTGACACAGTGTCCCTCATCTTTTCATGCTGAAATTGATGGTAACCATCCGTCGGGGATCCCAAAAGTATGGCTAAAGTGAAAGGTAGTGAGAATCTGTTCCCGCATGTAGCGGCGGCTCACTAATGGTGAGTGTTGGCAATGTAACAATTCGGATTCTTCTCACATATACCTCATTACTTTATTCCGATAATTGGCTATTATATGACCAATTATAGTCGATTCAGCCTTAGTTAGTTGGGCTGTCCTGGTTCCATTTTCGATGATAATCGGTGGATAAAAATACACAGTAAAATAAATCCAAACTTCACGGAGACGAAAAGAGCTGAACTCCAATCGTCGACGACTAAAGGATTTGGAATAAAGCCAGGGAGAAGAGAAAAAGAAGACCAAAGTCACCGAAAACGAACTTAACCGAAGTGCTGTTATTTAATTCACACTAATTCCACACTAATCCCTCGTTTGTGGACCGCTTTATACTCTGTCTGTCAAGAATATTTGCACGTCTGTGATCACGCTTACTTTCAAACGCCCGATAGGTACTCTCGTAATGAATTTCGCTGGCTTCTTATAATTTTGTTTTTATCTTTATAATCTTTGGTTTAGCTTGCGTCGAAAAATAACTGTTTCGGCTGTCGGTTATGTCACCCTTGTAATAAGGAATGTTATTTCGCGAATTTTCGGGC
>JADDOH010003759.1:0-44176 GCA_016648135.1 Agrypnia vestita | reverse complement strand
AGTATGCACGAGTTGTTGATTCAGCGCAAATGATTTCTCTACAAAACCATCAGTTTGTATTTGGATACAACCCATGGTTTGGCCACTTTAAGGGATACACGCTTCATATGGTCACATTGATGCAATTGTATAAGATTGCTTAACCTGACTGTCAATTGGTGCAATATTGTGTATCTTATCTTTTAACCTACTCGTTTGACCCGAGTGCGTTATTTGGTCTACCTACCAAAATTATTTTGTCTATTAGACACTTTTGCAACGCGGTATTGCGGCAAGTAAGTATGCACGAAGTTGTTGAGACTTGATGTCGTCTTTCAACGGGTTTGTTATTGTACGAGTATATGTTCTGGGGGTCCCCCCCCCCCGGGCCCGGTGCCGGTGATGTATCGTATATGAGGTGTGGGGATGGTTTGTGGGGGGTGGGGTTGTTGGATATTTCGGGGGGGGGGGTGGTTGGAATGAGTTTGTGTTGGGGATGGTAGGGGTTCCCACCCGCCCCCCCGCCCCGCCCCCACCCCGGCCCGACACCCCCCCCCCCCCTTCTAAGTGTGGTCCGCCCCCCCCCCCCCCCACCTTAAAATATACGCCTGTAAATATAACCCCTGCTGCTATTTACAAGCCAAGGTCGCTGGAAAAATCTTCCTGATAGTCGATTTATGCAATTTGTGTGCCTAATCCATTAATCTATCCGTTTGATCCGACTATCATCATAACAACACAACTTGACTCTCCTACATATAGAAACATAGCTGACGCGGTGATGTTATTCAAAATAACACACAATCTAGTTGATAGCTTCCGGAACTTCTTCAACGAATATCTTACCACATCCCAACTCGCAATAACAGACACTCACCTACTTTTCATCTCCCCTTATGTAAGACCAACTCAAAACAAAACTCCTTTATGTACAGATCCACTAATTCATTTAACACAAACTATCACCACATTGACATTTTCAACTCAACGATAAGAAACATAAAACAAACAATATCTACACAACCGCTCCCAAACTAATTCGTACAATATATCCTCCCTTCTATTCCCGTCCCACATTCCCCTCCACCCTCACCACTCGCTGTTAAATTAAAATAAATTAAAAAATATTGATCTTTTTATTTGTATATATCTACTTTTATAAAAGTAGATATATGCAAATAAAATAATCAATATTTAAAAAAAATGTCAATCTACAATGTTGCTCTATCAATTGAAAAAAAAATTAAATTAAGTTAAATTAAATTAAATTACTATATTCAGTGGAAAATTTGTAATTGGCATAATTTTATAAACTATTATTTTATAAATGTTCAAGTTTTTTGTTTGTAACATTTTGGAAATTCATTTTTAATATTTAAAAAATGAGGGTAAACAACACTGTGGGAGAAAAATAAAGGAAAGACTCGACGAGCATAAAAGAGCCGTAAAAAACTTTACTTTAAATTCAGAAATGGCAGAGCATGCCAGAATGGAGGGACATAAGTTTGATTCGCAATTATTATATGGGTGCAGTAAAGGAAGAAGAATGGACATCTTGGAGATTTCAGAAATAAATAATAATAAAATAAACAATAGAAATATAATTAACATCCAGATACCGCCCATAACCTCTCCACTCCTATCCATTCTAACCCCGCCCCCGACCCCCACCACCATTACACCCACCCAATCCCTATAAATTCTGTCTCGAATTATTTTTAATTTAGTTGTAAACGTGTTGTTATTGACAATGGGAGAAATCCCGAAAACGTTCTAACAATTCAAAATAAATATAGTGGAATAAAACAGTGTTGTTTACCCTCATTTTTAAAATATTATTTTATATTTGTTAAGATGTTGATTTGCTGTTAATTTTCCCCAAAATAATATAAATAAATGATTTAGTCGATTCGACAGTTTTGCAACACGGTATTGGGTCAAGTGTGCGGGAATTGTTGAATCAGCTTGAATGTTTGGTTGTCGCAGCTCGGGGCCCCGCATGCTGCTGCTGGTGAGGGACCCCCGCGGCGTGCTGCAGTCGCGGCGGCACCGCGCCTGGTGCCCCGGCCAGCCGGACTGCGACCGGCCCGGGCTGCTGTGCGCCGACATGGTCTCCGACTACGTGGCCGCCGTCAGGATGGCGGCCATCCACCCCAGGAGGTTCAGGTAACGCGATTCATTCTCAATCTTTATTGTTTTCTTCAATTAGCACCATCGCGTAAACATTTTAGACCAACCAACCCAGAGCTACTAGACGAATGAGCTGAGCTGCTTTTGGCAAACTCAAACACATTTTCGACAGCAAAGAGATCCCAATTAGCTTAAAGAGAAAAGCATTTGAATCGTGCATATGCCAGTGGTGACGTATGGAGTGGAGACGATGGCCCTTGCAAAGAAAAGTGTAGAAAAGCTCAAATGCACGCAACGATCCATGGAGAGATCCATGATTGGCGTAAGCCTAAGAGATTAGAAATGATGAAATTAGGCGCAGAACTAGAGTAGTGGATATCATGGACCGTTAAGAGTAGACAGGATGCTAATGATGGACTCCCAGAGTGGGTTACTGACCTCTCACTGGAGTGGCCACAAATCCCTCTGCTGGGTCCCCTGTGAGATCACTGCGATCTTGAAACAGCGTACCGGGTACCGGTACAACAGAGAACCGGGTTTAACAGATCCATTTTTACCTACATTATCATGTAACAACGAAATGCGCTATTAACTTGTTATTTTTTAATTTATTTTTATTTTTATCCTGTAATTTTATACATATAAATAAAGGTAGTTGCTTCACTAAACAAGGTCTGTTCTGAAGCAACTACCTGTACAGTTTTTTTTAAATTTAAAATATTAGGAAGACTATATATTAGAAGTAAAATTTAAATATTGCACATGAAAGATATGACACGAACACAAGAAAGACTGCATATTAGAACTATATTTTTAAACATTATATATAAAGAATAAAAGGCTCCGCACATCGAATGTACAATCTCCTTAGAAAACCGAGAAACTCCACACAGTCTCATGAATCTCAGTCTTCCAAAAGTGGTATACTACTATTGCGTTGAGATTATCGATAGAAGAAAAATAAAAATAAAATGCTGCAATGAATGGTGAAGTGCAAAAAAGACTTCTTAAAAATAATAATTTCCAACATATTTTATAAAAAATCTTTATGGAAGAGAATTGTGTCTTGATTTATAAACTAACTAACAAACCATCACGCCGTTTCCCCGCAAGGGTAGGCAGAGAGCATTGAACGCCACACTCTTCTGTCCCGGCACACCATTTTTGCTTTTTTGCTTTTGCACCATACATCTTCTCATACAAGTTCTAAACCGATAGGACATATAAACAATTAACTAACGTAAAGATGAAATTCAAGCATGTAAACCTACATCATTTTTAACAGGTAATATAACGAGTAAATAAAGATTTCTTCTTACTTTAGATGTTCAACCCTTTAACAGGTGCCGTCACTATATTGCCACCCTATTTAAATATTTATTTTGGTAGCCATGTTAAATATTGTAAGCCAGACATGGCACGCATTTCAACTGATTCGACTGACAGTTTGCACTTATCTGCTGAAGCCAGTGGATGCGTAGTTGACCTTGCTTAGTGATCCGCCTGAATCCTCAACATATTGCAACAACGAGACGTTATTATAATGCTGAATGCGCATTCTGTAAGGGACCGTTCATCAACCACGTGGCTCCATTTTGAACCCTTTTGAACCCCATCATCCCCCATTTAGCCCTTACGTGTCTTTTGCTTTGAAACCCTCCCCTAGTGGAACGTGGTTTTTTCCTATTAATACCAGAAGACATTTTGTGCTGTTTTATCTTACGCAACAACTATAATAATTCAGAAAAGATTAATCTGTAAGTACAAAATATATTTTGTACTTGTTTCATACTTTATAATCATACTCATGTATAATGAGCATGATTATAAAGACAATGTAAGATACTCTAAGGGACCTAGCCTCCGGCCGCCGCCGGACGTAGGTGACAGGCTGACATTCCCGCCTAGGGCGTGTGCCTCTTTTTATATAATTTACGAACAAAGGAGTCTTCTGGAGTGCGGCTGTGTGTGTGTGTGAAGAAATCGTCCGAAATGCTGATGGTTAGTGTCGCGTGTCTTGCTCGTGCCTCGATTTGTTTATGTGGCATTCCTTGCCACTGTGTGTGTATGTGTGGCCTAGATTAGTGGTTTTCTGTATTGTGGTATGAATTCCACATATTTAATAAATTCCCCTCGCGCAGCATTCAGACAAACCTCTCCCCTTGACAGGCCACGTGGTATGTGGACGTCCCCTAAGACAGGTCTTTAATTCTGTCAAATAGACAGGCAAAACTATTTCCACGTAGCTACGACACGTGACGATACGTTTTGAAGGCATCCTAGTTTGTTTGAGATTGACATCTGGGTAGTTGAATCTTTTGAATTTCGGCCTTGCTCACTCAATTTCATATCTAGAACTTTATGACGAATAAAATCATCGACGAAGAGAGTGGTTTACTTCCCGACTAAAGATTTGATTGGAAGGTATCTAGACGACAGATGGTGCTGTACCAACAGACAGTGATATCCGCTATACCCCGCTGTGTTCGTTGCAGTCGCGATCTCCATACGAATGGAGAACAAACATTTGTAACCTACATACAAACAGGAAATTCGCAGCCGGCCCGGCCTCTGAATGACGTCGCGTTTTTAGATATGTAAATTTAAACAAACAATTTAACATTACGATAATTTTTTAATGTTTCTTATTCTCGTTAAATATAAATTTAATAATAAGTAAGAAAGAAGATGGTAGCGGTGGTATTTTAACCGGCGACACGCTAAACGTTATTTGAGATTTGTATCTGATTGCGTCGATGATCCGTCGGTACTAGACGACAATTATATCTTCGATCAATCCGGTTAAAATAACGGTTTAACTCAAATAACCGTTAGTGTGTCACCGGTTAAAATACCATTACTTATTCCAAATACCGTCTTAATATCTCGTTTCTTGAAAGCTCTGGCTCGTCCGTAACGCTTTGAACAAAAGGTAGAACAACAAGATCCAGAACTTGGCAGGAACGTGGCAAAATACCCCAGAAACCAGAAAAATCTTTTTACATATTCAAGAATTTTCATGGCTTCGTTGGAAATATTGCTAATATGGTGAATGAAGGATAATTTTTCGTATAATACCTAAGTTTAACCTGTCAATAGCATAGTTGGAAATTAATTGTTTGTTTTTCACTCTAGAAAATGTAATTTGACACTACTCTATATTTAATTTCGTTTTTAAATGAATCGAACATTTGGTGGTTAATAAAACGGCACCAAGATGAGAGCCTTGCGGTACACTGCTAGTTGCTCTAAAATTGTACAGAGAATTGAATTTATTCTGACACTTAACATTCTATTCAGCAAATATTTTTTTATGAACATCTTAATACAAATCCAAGAATTTTCATGACTTTACTGGAAATATTATCAATATGGTGAATGAAGGACAATTTGTCGTGAAATATAATACCTAAATCGTTTATTTCCTTTAGTTATACACAAGTTTACCTAGACGTGATTGGTTCTTAAATCTTTTATATTAACTTCACCGCCGGTCTTGACTTCTTGTGGAAAAATCTTGGAAGTGAAAATTAACACGCTTCCCATCATCCAATCGAGCTGAAATTTTACACATAGACTTAGTGTCGATGACAATGCATTCTTACATTTGGGGTCACACTTACACACTCGCACACACACAATTAAATTCAAATTGACCTCAGATGTTTCTGACAAGTACCTACTTTCTGGTACTATTCTAAAATTATTTAAATCATGGACCCTTAGAATTTATCTCCTTATTTAAAATTTGCTACAAAAGCTGTATGTTACTGTTAAATTTCGTCGTATCAAATGTCATACCGGACCGCCTGGATAAGAAGGCACCGTAGAAATCAATCCCTTTTCCAAAGGCAGAAGCGGACACCGTAAATAAAAGTATCTACTATGAGACAGATATCTCAAAATATATAAATCTCCTTATTTTGAGTTTTATTTTTATTCTCGTTTATTAAGTGTTGGGGTAACAATCTTAAGATCCCTAAGATGCTATTTTCGTAATACGGCCGAATATATGTCACTCTCTTTGGCTTCTAACTTCGCGCGCGTTTCGTTGCGTACTAACATTTCGCTTTCACAGCTAACTTCGTGGTCTCGCATTACCGCTACACGCTGCGTGCGCTATTTCCGTCACAGTAAATTTTTTACCCTAAATGCGTGAAAGGAAGCACAGGAAGCACAATATACGCTTGGAAGATATCAATTATGAATATCTCCTTAGTTATTTACAACTTTTAAACTTGTCTGTGAGACGTACTGTAACAGACCTAATATTTCTTTATAGGATCGTAAATAGTTTGATTGATTGCCCCCAGATTATTAGTCTGATCGACTTATATGCTCCATCGAGGTCATCAAGACACAGTGCATTGTTCTATTATAGTGGAAATGTCAGAACTAATGCATTAGCAAACTCTGTAATTCCCAGATTACACTCATTAGGGAATGAGCATGCAGAGGCGGCTGACATTTTGCTGATAGTATAACTGTTTATAGGACAAAGCTGATACAATTGTTTACATCCCAACGAAATGGAAATGGACAATAAATCTTTCTATTTTACCTTTAACTATTATTAATTGTACCTTTAACTTTATTATTATTTTATCTTATGTTTTTATGTTTTTCTTATGTTTTTCTTTATTATTATTATTATTATTATTGCCTTTTAACTATTATTATTTAATTTTTAACTGTATTATTATTTTAACTGTCTTATGTTATTTTTTTAAAAAATTATTCTGTATATTGTAAAAGCCCATAAGGGCGTTAAATAAGTAAATAAATAAATAAATAAATTTCGTAAATTATGCGGATCTGAGATGATCTCAAAGAATCGCATTTCTGAACCACTTCACGATGGTGAACTTGCGCTCGGTGACCCCGCAATGTACGGGAATGGTGCCAGTCGGGTCGGCTGCATCAGACAATAGGTCCGCTGCACTATATGCATACATCGGCATTCTAGTCTGCACCGGAAGACGCGCTGACGGGAGCGCGAAACACGTCTCGTACCTCAGACACGTGTATAATACATGTACCATAAGTATAGAACATAATAGACGCAAAACAGCCACTATCCAATAGAAGAAATTTAGATAAAAATTTTGTTTACCGCATAAATCCTGAGCAGAGATTTTAAAATTTACGCTTTTGATAAAACATTCCAATTAAAAAAAATTCAGTAACTGCAAAATGACTTACCATTATTTATTACTTTATTATTATATTTATTTATACAGTAGATACATAATAACGTTTTTTTATAATAAATTAATTATAGGTTATAACATTTTAAAGACATTATACCTCCATAATATGAGCCAAAGCTCAAGCTTATGGGAGGAGTATTTTTAAGCCAAATTAGAGTACAAAAGCAGAAACCATTTAGAAGTACTAAATTTTATTAAGGTACAGATACATATACTTATTTAGTGGCATGCTAATGAGCATGCCACTAATAAGCATGCCATAACAACTGTACACACTTGCTCATTATTAGCATGCTTATTAGTGACATGCTCATAAATGAGCATGCTCAAAGCTAACAATCAAACACACATGCTTATTAGTGGCATGCTCTTGTCATAGAATAGAGAGGAACTCTAGATCAAAATTGAAACTTTGCAAACTGAAATAGAAAATTCAAGTGAACCAATAAATCAAAACAGTTCCCGAGTTTCCATCCGCACATTTTTGATTTTAGTTTTTATAATTTTTATTGTAAGATTTGAATCATCCATGCCTATTAATAAAGTTTCATAAACATTATTTCTCGTTATATTATTTTTACACAACGGTGACCGAGTATTCCACAGACATTCGTGATTCCTATAATAAGTCACGAAAAGTAATGTTTTATCATCTCCCCAACGCAACATATTTGTTTCATCTGTCGCGGACTGCAATCGCAAAAATCGCATCGATAATCAATATTAGCCGCGAATGACATTAGCATAAGCAAGCCTGTTCACACATGCTCAAAAGATACCTCTTCCACCCGCAAATCAAATTAGCATGCTCATTACTAGCAATGTGCGTACACACATGCTACTAAGTAGCAATAGCTCAATACTGCGCGTGCTCACGTTCCACTAATGAGGTAATGAGATGTGTATCAACACATTTAAGCCATGTATTCACTAGGGGACAAATCGCGAAACATTCCGCGCGGCATGTCGCATCAACATCAAAATGTTTCGGGGACAATGACGCGGTCATTTGACGTGTGCACACCGAGACTCGCATATCATGTCGCCCGATGAGGTTATGTTGACAGCTGCGTATCTATTTGCACTTGCCGCCCGATGAGGTTTGGATGACAGCTGCGTATCTATTTATTTTAACGAGTTTATCGAAATGTAAGAGGAGATATAATCAAAAACTTGCGGATGGAAACTCGGGAATCGTTTTGATTTATTGGTTCACTTGAATTTCATATTCCAGTTTGCAAAGTTTCCGTTTAGAACAAGAACGTGTCTGTTTATGACAAGAGCATAAAAGTAATAAGCATTGTTAGCTTTGAGCATGCTCGTTCATGAACATGTTTAAAATAAGCATACCTACTAATAACGAGCAAGTTGTTAGAGCATGCTAGTTTTGAGCATGCTCCAAAATAAGCTCGTGTATCGGTACCTTTACCAGAGACGAGTGGAACTTTCTAGAGAGAACCCTAAATTGATGCGAATTACAGAATCCAGGTAGAGTTTGTGTCCAGTGGCATTGTATCTACAATAAAATTTGTGATTGTTTCGAGTGCTTCATTCGGAACCCACGAAAATACTTTACATGAGTTTTAACGATTTAAATATCAGCTGGCGTCTCCAGATCCTCGGCAGTCTCTGCAGCTCCCTTCGGAGTGTCTCGACACTCGACACGGTGACGTCACGCTCGAGGCTCGCGGTGAGAGTGGTTAACCGCAATGGCAAAGTGTAACAATCGAAGACCCCGCGGCAAGAAGTTGTTAACTAACATTTTTGTCAAAAATGAGCTAATAAGCCGTCTAAACTAAATACTGTACGCTCCTTCCATTAGAAACATAATATAATATATAATAATATTATAAAGAGGAAAGATTTGACCCTGTGTTTGAATTGAATAGGCTCCGAAATTACTGGACCGATTTGAAAAATTCTTTCACATTCAGAATCCTACATTATCCCTGATGAACATAAGCCATAGAATATTTTCAAAAATGTTAGGGATCCGTATGAAAACTTCGATAATGTGAAAAAATTACGAAAAAAAAAACCTTACATTGCGTACGCTGCGGAAATTATTGCCAATAGAGCAAAGTAATGTACTACAGTTTTATAGAAGACATTAATATCTACAAAAAAGTCTGCGAGACCATATATCTAAGTATTACGGTTATGTTACAATAACTTATGTTAACATTAGATGGAAACATTTTTTTTAGGGAACAGCGGACCCTTTGTTTTCCCTCACAAACTTATTTTTTACTTAATCCTTAACCCGTGCAACGCCGGGTACGACCAGCTAGTTGGAAATAAGTTCAGAACTTAAAAATAATTAGAACATGTTCAAATCATGGGGATGAACACGTTAACTACACTTTTTCATAAAAATCAAATCAGTCACTAATGGGAAGAACATGTTATCTTCAATAATAACATGTTTCCGCCATCATTCTGAAATTAACACGCCTTTTAATTTGATTGGAATATTTATGGTTAGTATAAATTTTACTCTGGCAGTACTGTTATATATTTGTTTTTATTTGAAGACTATTATAATATATGTACTTATATATTATTTTTCAATAATTTTAAATGATGCACCTACCATGTTTTGTATTATTAATTAACATGCCAGGTATTTTGTAATTTTGGATAATGGATGGTAAAAACGAATAGCATTTGAAGGGTTGTTTGATGTTTGTGTTTTACCAATTTTAAAAAAGGTGTTATTCTATTAAAAATGAGTTCCAGAGGCGAAAAAATTGTTGTTAACTACATTTTTCAGGGAAAATTAGTATATTTTTTTTTGTGCATAAATGCGTTTTTTTTTTTACTTTGTAAATACTTTTTTGATATTTTAGTGACATTAATCAATAAAAATTAATCTTAAATTAGCAATAAAACATATTTTACAAAGGCGAAATGCAAATGTCTAATTATCTCAAAATGATTTGAATGTTAGTTAACAACTTCGACTCCCCGATGGACCAAATACGTACTTTGGTTTTGAATTACGTCGTCGTAGAAATCTTCACAACCACGAGAATCGTCTTGCCATTTTCAAAAAGCATAGGCTAGAGTCCCGACGGAAAATATACCTTCTTGCAGGGCTACTCAAGATAGTCGGTGGAGCTATCGATTCTGCTTTTTTATTTGTAACATCTTAACGCTCGGCTTATGGGAGTAGTTTCGTGAATGCGACGACGCGTGACGTGAAGTAAGAATGAAAAAAAGTAACCAATAAAAAACAAGTTTTTATTATGCTCCCTTTCTTTGTAAAACATAACAACAATTAAAGACGAATTAAAACATATAACATAACACTAAACTTACAGAAATTTAATATATTTCTAAAATGTCACATGTTTTGAGCTTTGATAAGACACTTCATGCTTTTAAGATTAAATTCTAAAGACATTTGTCAGTCAATTTAGATTTTTGACATTCATAGCGAAGTACCTATTATGAATACCGACGGAGTAATTCAAATTTAAAAAATATTCCGCGACGTTATCGGGCCGCCGTTGCTAATCAAACTTTTCTAATGATTCCAATTTGAAAAAAACAATAAAATTTCTAAAAATCAGAAATCATACTATAATTATTATTTTTTTTTAACGAAAATTTGATAGATCTTCTTGATCGTCGCCACGAGTCTACTTGCCAAGTTTCAGCTCGATTGGATCACGGGAAAAGGGTCAAAGGTCGATCCAAAGTTTTTTTTGACGGCAAGCCGGCAAGCAAGCAAGCAGACGCCACGAGTTAATTAAAGGGAGTAAAAATGTTCCGATATTAAATGTATTAGCATTATTCGACAGATTCAACTTTGACATTAGGGTCGAAAGAAAATGTCAAATGCGATAAATTAGGGTTATGTCGAATTTAGATTTCTAATATCTCTGGATAACCTTGGCTTAGAAAAAAACTGTCCAACAGAAATAATGTACAACATACGTATTTTTTCTGGTTTGTGTCTTCTGGGGTATTGTGCCGCGTTTTTACGACCTTTCTGACCGATGTTCCAGATCTCATTACAGTAGCGAAGGGAAAAACTACATTTCAAAATGAAGACTACATCACACACACGTTCACCAGTTTGAAGACTAAAAAGTGTACACTACATTTGTAGTAAAAACTACATGAAGTGAACTAATTGTAGTTCTAATGAAGTGAAGTAATGAAGTAATTGTAGAATTAATGAACTGAAATAATTGTACTACAAAATTGTAGTACTAATGAAGTAATTATATTTTTGTTTTTTTTTCCAAATAAAAAGTTTGGTGACTAAATTTTCTTCATTTATCTATATCGACTTCCCAAAAATTTCACATAAAAAATGTACTATTTGAAGTATGTGCTCGTACTTTCGATAACTTTGAAGTGTGTGTACTTTGTAGTGCTCGCTTTAAAATGAAGTGTACTATTTGAAGTATGTACTTTCAATAAATTTGAAGTGTGTGTAGTTAGTAGTGTGCACTACACTTCAAAAGGTGTGAAGTGTACACTTCAATGTAATGTAGTACTACATTGTAGTAGTGAGTACAGAGCGGACCCATCACTACATTACAGGGTCCATCATCAGGGCTGACCTGATGGTGGACCCTGCAATGGGATCCGAAACGTCGGCCGGAATGGTCGTAAAAACACGGCATAATACCGCAGAAGGCGCAAACCAGAAAATTCTGAGTGGCCGTGATAAGCTAAGAACATTCTTAACATGTATTTTATTGATTCTGAGAGAAAAAAAATTGGTCGTAAAAGAATTTTATCCAACATGAAGCGATTTAACACTACCTGTTAATTAATTGCTCGAGCCGCAGACTTCTTCGCCGACTCGTTCAAATTGGTGTTAGCGAACGAAGCGAACTGAGAAAATATTTTAGACATCATTTGCGACTACCGTAATACTCGCTCAATTTCTTTTGCACCTTGTAAATAATGATATATTGTATTTTGTGTATTTGCGGTCACTGGTGTAGGAATATTTTAATACAAAAGAATACTATCTAAACCATAGCTATTAACTTGTTGGTGTAGCGGTTATGACTCTCGCCAAGTAATCCGGTGGTCGGTAGTTCGAGGCCCATTCTGGGGCATTAGCAATTTAGACCTATGTTCGTAGAACAAGCGTTTGTTCGACTTAGTTTGAAAATGGTAAGAATTTTTTTGACTAGCTGTTCGTACCCGGCGTTGCACGGGTTAAAAATTAAGTTGATAATAAATTATTGGAGGAAACAAAGATTTGATTCGAACAGTATAGACTTGCATCGAAAATATATCAGGGGGAGGAGAAAGGGTATGAGAATAGGGGGGAAATATCGCCGAGTCCTAAAGATTAAGTTTCTAAATTTTGAGTCCGATCGGTCGAACGGTACAGATTTACATCGAAAATATGTCAGGGGGAGGGGAAGGGGAAGGGGTATGAGAGTAGGGGGGAAATATCGCATATGTTACTCGTCGAGTCCTAAAGAATAAGTTTCCAAATTTTGAGTCCGATCGGTCAAACGGTACAGATTTGCAATGAACATATGTCATGGGGAGGGGAAGAGGTATGAGAATAGGGGGGAAATGTTGCCTATGTTACGTATGCAACATTTGAATCGAATCGGACAAACGGTGTGGATTTGTATAGAGAACAGAACAGTTTTATAGGTATAGATATGCACCTATGTATGTATACATAAAAAAACATGAAACATAATTCAGACAACGGTGAACCAGATTAAGCATTCTATGCAGAAGTTATGTCTATCTGAGACATGTTAATTTTTTTTTTAAATTTTATTCACAGCCGGCTTGGCTGGCCATCTAGTTTTTACGTAATGGTATATATAAATTGTTAACACGTAATAGCAGGCAAACGGTTACTTCCATTTAGAAAGCGTCATAGGGTATCCAGTTATATACAGATACAGATATCCGGCATTTTAAAATTCTGTGTAACTACTTCACAGGGGCTCTCGTCTTAAAATCAGCTATTATATCTGCAAATGCATCGGTCTGTTCGACTCCAATGTACCGTCTAACTAGCTAACCGTTTCATCACGCCGTTTCCCCGCAGGTGTAGGCAGAGAGGATGAGTGCCACCCTCTTATATCCTGACACACAACTCTCGCCTTGGTCTTATTTGAGTTTCCTTACAGGACCGTCTTCTGGCCAATCTGGTCATGCCACGTCTTCCGCGCCGTCAACACTCGCGTCATATATGTTCTCACCATTCTTTCCTCATTCATTCCCTCGACCCTTTTAATCATTCCGCTCACTATGCTTAGACCAGCTTAAATCATTTTCTAATTTATTCATTCTTCACCCCATCATAAATGAATTTTCCACGCACACATCTAAACGATCTATTTCCACTTCAGTCTAATTTCGTTCCACTTCCATACATCAGTGTTGGTGCCAGAATTGCATCGCGTACCGCTAGTCTAGCCTTGATTGATGTGTTCTTATTAGAAATTATTGCTTATGATAAATTATATCACCGTACTATCAATTCTAGTGGTTTTAGTGTATTCTTGAGAAGAATAATGACACATGCTCGTACAATTTTTTTTTATATCAATAAGGATCTGCTACTTCATTTTTCTATCCACAACCAAATGACATTTTGACTGTGCCAGGTGAGACATTACTTCAAAACGTAGAAGCAAAGACTGCTACTGGAGGCTATATACTTTGGACAAAAAATAAAGTATGTTGTCTTCGAAAACATTACAAAAATATCTTAAAAGGAATTAAGAAATACAAACTGCAAGAATATTATTTTCAAAACAAGTTAATTTTTGTTTTAATTAAATGTTGTGCATTATAATAAACTTATAAATACTTAAGTATACAGATTTTTAGACTTTTATTATAAATCTATATTTTAAATGGGCATACGAAAAGAAAATTCGTACTACTGTCAAGATTTATACAACTGTCAGCTTACCTTTACTGCTTTTAATTTTTTTTTATTAGGCCTAGTTCTGTACAAGTGAGTGTGACTTTTCAAGCAGTTTTATTCTTCCACACGTTACACAATATTTTATTTAAATATCAAAATATTTTTGGTTTTCGCTAATATAGCCGTGTTGTGTATCACAGCTTGTAAAAAGCAGAATAAATTGGTGCAAATTTCAGCCTCTTATATCTAATAGGCTTAATACTAGAGCCATTTAAAGATTTAAAAATAAAGTTAAATTTGTCTTTTTTGGATTTTTGAAAATTAATAACAAAAAACTAGATATGTCCTAAAAATTTGAAAATATGTATTTTTATTAGTGTTGATAGGAAGAAGTAAACAAAAAAATATATTTTATTGTTTTGACGCGGAATGACCGGATGACCCACCTCCCTACTTAATACTCAATTAATAAACGTCATCTAATTGGACTTGCACCCCTTTTCACCGGGCGTACCAAAATAGCTCTTATTTGTCATGCTTCCGCGCAAGAAAGGTTTCAAGTCGATACTTTTGTGCAACATATATGTCTAACACGTGCCGACCACATGAGCCGTTTGCGTCTTAACCCGAGGGAAGCTTCCGTGTACAGGCGGCAGGGTGGCGTAGTAACAGTACGCCAAAGTTAAAATTAAAACATTCATATACAATCTTGTGAAATTACAATGCAAAAATAAAAAAGTAAGATTTTAATTAATTCATCATATTGTAACGAACGCTAAAAAGAATGAGCACTTCTGTCACGTGTGAACACAACACTATCGGCCTGGCGTAATCTACGGCTTTCGGGAAGCATCGAGAAACATCTTTGAAAGCCTGGAAGCCACGAGAAAGTTCTCGTAAACACTAGGAACGCCCAGAAGGCTCGATATCAGCATCAGCCAGATATAAATAAGACGCGCCCGGGAGTAGAGTTGTTGTTTTTGGCGCGCTTGACAGCGAAACCAAAGCGAAGGCAGCCGCGAGCTGCGAGGGCCAGTGTGGCCAGCCGAGCGATAATTCGACAGCGAATAATCTGGAAAGTTCTTACGTAGCGAATAGTGCGTGCGGAAATTGTACGGAATGTTCTAATGAATAGTGTTAAAGCTATAAACTGTCTATTTACGAGTGATAAATTTACGAAATAGTTTAATTTAAAGAATAGAGTTATAGTTAAATAGTGTTAAGTGACTTGGCGAAGTTGCCAACTCGGATAAGGGCGCTCGCAGGAAACAAACCTAGACGCGGACAAAGAAAGCTTTGTTAGGAGTCTACTGCAAGTTTTAAGGGTTGGTTAAGGGGTGAAACCACCCCGCGAGCCTGAAATTCAGGCAGAAAGCGGGTGAGTTTTTGCGAGGACGCGATTAATTGTCTTTATTTTTTAATGACACTTATTATTAAGGTACGTATCGAGGGGTATACTGGGAGAAGGCACGAAGTCGTAAAAACAAGTTCTGAGATAATCGCATTTTAAGAGAAAGACATACAGAAAAATCAAATCAACGAAAATTGAAATTGCGACTTCACGATAATAATGTTTTATTTAACATAAAGGGCGGCGGCACACTGCGCGGATTTTCCGCCGCGTCTTTTCCGTCGCGGAACGCCGCTGCGTTTCTTTCCGTACAATATGCGCTTATCAAAAACACCGCGCGGTAGATCGGTCGATCGAATTGCTTTGCCGAATTAAGATATTTGAAATCTTTAAAGTTGTCAAACTCGTAGCCTTTTGGGCACCCACTTTATAATATTTGATATCAATGAGTTGGACGTATACAAAAAAAAAAATTAATAAAGTGACTACTGACATAATACATTCTGTCGGTAGCTATTTCACTTGGGCATTTACATAAACTCTATTGGAAAAGAAAAGCACATTGAATTATTTCAATGTTTTTTTTTTTATAAAATAAGGTATAAAAAAACATTTAAATTATTTTTGTTGATAATATACAGTGTGTAACAGAGCTAGTCCACAATACTTTACAGGTGGATTCCTCCCTTGATTGTGAGTCGAAAATGAAGCATCCATGACCTAGTATCAATAGTTGTGGAGTTGTGCAATGTCAAAGTTTGCATTTTTTTCAATATTTCTTACTCATTTTTTTACAAAACCTTGAAGTATCGTTACAGTAACTTAACTATAATTTATCTTAACCTTTTTGCATTATTATCTTTTTTGGAATTTACAAAAGTTTACGTGGAAGGGTAATAATTACTACTTTCACGAATACGAATACTATTCGGCGAATACGAATACGAATAATTCAACAAGGTAATAAATAATAGAATCCCCGAACAAAACAAAATAAACTCGTCTCAATGGGCGAGTTCACTAACAAGTCATGTACACAAACCTATATCTTTATTCTTTATAACAAAAACAAACAAATAAAGTTATACTTATTTAAATTTAACTTATCAGATTTCTTATCGAAATGTTTCCAAATATCACTTTTTTCACGCTTACGAGAGGTTATGTTATTAGTTTTAATTTGGAATTTATTTAAAAGAGTTAACACTTTTACACACAACGGAAATAAAATGGAATGAACAATACGTATTACAAAACAAAAACTACATGAAATGAGCACCTAACCTTTTTAAAAACCCAAAAAAACTAGATGAAACAACTCATGTTATGCTGTGAAACAAGCAACAAGTAACAATTGACAGCTTGAGTTCCATAGAAAAAAGAATTTGAGAACTCAACAAATCCATTCATTCAATGTAAGGGGAATCCCCGACAATAGAGGTGTGTTCGGATACACGGTGCAAAGTCAAACCTTAATTTGCGTTGCATTCAGTTATAAATAGTTTGTTTTTAATATTCGTAATGATATTCGTGATGATATTCGGCGAATACGAATATTCGTATTCTTATTCGTTGCATCACTAGTAATAATACCCGTCCCGCACTTTTTTTTGATCAATTTTTTTTTATAAATAAAATGAACCTTTCTGCAAACATTGACGATAAGTTATTTTGCAATCATCCCACCCGCTCGAAGATACTGGCGGCGGTGAGTGATACGCGACCCTCGTCGCTGATGAGGCAAATCTATAATCAACACTCCAGCGATTGGCTGGTCTACCAATTGCTGCGCCAATCGCTATCTGCAACGCCTTCTCTGCACCCAGCGCAGCGTCGTCTGGTCGCAATTAATATTTTCGGCAGACATTTTCTTTTCACTTTCATTTAATCGGTCGGGTGCCAGAGCGCAGATCTGCGCTCCCTAGACACGTATGCGAATTCGGCCTATCTTACCTGCGTTTGTGGGTTTTTAAAGCTTATCATTGGTTGTATCTCAAGTTTTTGGATGAATGAATGAGTTCTATTTGTCAAGTAACCTCATTTGCCGCGCAAACCGGACAAAAAATCATCCCAAATGTCGTCTTCGAACCGCGCATTAATCGTGTTATTTATCTGTTAAGCGCTTGTTCAGACACAGCGGGAACCGTGCAGTTTGAGAATCGCGTTTCAAAACACGCGATTTGTGTCATGATTTGTGCGCGCGAAAATAAACGTCAGTTTGACAGCTCCGGTGCCGTTCTCCATCTTTGAATATCAGAGATATATTCGCTCATTACTTTGTTAACGACGGCCGTGTTCCATGGCAAGACACATAAATATCATTCTGTCAGTTCATTTTTGGTGAATAAATACCTTCTTCCCTAAAATACTCTTTTTTTCCACCATTTCCAAATATCTCCACCAACTCCTGCCAAGCTTGGTTCTTGGCATATTTGAATAATCCCCACACTGAAGATCCCATATTACAGGTCTTTTCTCCACTTCATCAATAAAAAGTTCAGTGTCAAAGCGATCCATAACCATAGAAAAGATAATATAATCCACGCGTGCTCCTGTTGTGACATGGAACCGTGCGGTGCCCGCAACGCGACTGAACGCTCTCGTAAGGCCCCATAGTAATAGGATCGTGCGGGCGCCGTGCGGGTCTATTTTCTAGCGGTTGGGTTGCGGCACCGCAGCGGTTGACTAACCGCACGGTTGTGTCTGAACGATCCCATACAAACCTAGGTAAATGAGACCCGCACGGATCCCATGCGATTCTGAAACTGCACGGTTCCCGCTGTGTCTGAACAAGCGCTAAAAAGTGTTAAAATGAAGTATTTTATATTCTTTGATATATTTAGAATGAAAATATTGAAATACAATATCTTTAGTGTTATTGCTTCCATGGTTTTATTCGATAAACGTGTGTATACATTTCTGAAACTAAATTTCGTTATTTATTTTCATAATTAATTAATAAGTAAATATCGTACAAGTAATTATTTAAATATAAGTAATTATTGAAGCCTGTATATTGAGAAACCAGAAACTGCAACTTAGCGATTATTGTTGATTTTTACACTAATATAACCATCACAAAAAGTGTCTGAAAAACAGCAATCGTTTGCGAAATTGCGTGGCATCCGACCGGTTAAAGGAGACATTCAAATCTCGAATCGGCGCTTCAGAATCAGGCTTGCGTCGGATAGTCGGCGCTCTAGTATTAGCATTTTGGACGGGTCTTTAAAACAAAGTCCGTTTCCACACTCTTGTGACGCAAGCGCGATCGACCCAATTAACAATTGAAGACCCCCTGGCAACAAGTTAATTATATACAGGGTTATTTGTAAAACATTAATAACCTCGCAAGACTATATTCCTCCCTTGATTATGAGTCGAAAATGTTCATGCTATTGTGACCTAATATCAATAGTTAAGGAGATATGCGACATCAAAGTTTGCATTTTTTTTTTCAATATTTCTGACTTATTTTTTGTAAAACATTGGACTATCATTACAGTAACTTATATCGAATATGAAAAATTCATTCCTTTTAATACAAGTCAAATATAGTCCTGCGAGGTTATTAATGTTTTACAAATAACCCTGTATATAATAATAATTAAAGTTTATATTTTGCTACTTATAGCTAATATTGTTTAATGTATGTTTTTTTTTAAATTTTATGTTATATTTTTTATGTAAAAGCCTATACACATTTCTGCTCTTTACTTTATATTTTTAATTTTTATACTCATGTTTTGGTGCTATACACATATTGTTTAATGTATGTGCTTTTTGAAAAATATATTATATTCTTTATGTAAAAGCCTATACCTAATGGGCGTAAACAAATAAATAAATTAATAAACTAACATTTTTGTCAAAAATGAGTTAATAAGCCGTCTAAACTAAATATTGTGCGCTCTTTCCATCGGAAATAAGTTCAGAACTTAAAAATAATTAGAACATGTTCAAATCATAGGGATGAACATGTTAACTACACTTTTTCATAAAAACTAAATCAGTTACTAATGGGAAGATCATGTTATCTTCAATAATAACATGTTCATGCCATCATTCTGAAATTAACACGTTCTTGCCTTTTAATTTGATTGGAATATTTGGCAGTAGGCACTGTCATGTATTTTTTATTTATTTGAAGACTATTATAATATGTACTTATTATCTTTTTTTTTTTCAATAATTTTAAATGGTACATACCATGTTTTGTATTATTAATTAACATGCCAGGTATTTTGTAATTTTGGATAATGGATGGTAAAAACGGATAGCATTTGAAGGGTTGTTTGATGTTCGTGTTTTACCAATTTTAAAAAGGTGTTATTCTATTAAAAATGGGTTCCAGAGGTGAAAAAATTATTGTTAACTACATTTTTTAGGGAAAATTAGTATATTTTTATTTCTTTGTGCATAAATGCATTTTTTTACTTTGTAAATACTTTTTTGATATTTTAGTGACATAAATGAATAAAAATTAATCTTGAATTAGCAATAAAACATATTTTTCAAAGGCGAAATGCAAATGTCTAATTATATCAAAATGACTTGAATGTTAAACAGGGATGCGTAATGTCACCATGGCTTTTCAACCTGTATATGGATAATTGTATGAAAGAACTGAAGGAACTAGAAGTTGGAGCGAAAATGGACGGACTCACCATATCCTGTCTGCTATACGCAGACGATGCAGTATTAGTGGCTAACAGTGAAGCTGATCTGCAGTGCTTGGTATCCAGGATGTCCGATGTATGCATGCAGAGTGAACTTCCGATGAATGTCAGCAAATCGAAAGTGATGGTATTCGAGAGAGACGAAAGAGTGACTAAGTGTGATGTAATTATAAACAACGAATGCTTACAACTTACAACAAGTGAACGAGTTTGTGTATTTGGGAAGTATGTTTAGTAGAGACGGCAAGGCTGACAATGATATCGAAAGGAGAGTAACTGCGGGAAACAAAGTTAATGGTGCACTAAATGCAATTATGGCCAATAAGAATCTGTCAAAAGAAGCAAGACTAGCGGTACATAATGGCGTTCTAGTGCCAACCCTTATGTATGGAAGTGAAGCCTGGAATTGGCAAAAGAGGAATGAAAGTAGACTGAATGCGGTGGAAATGCGGTCACTAAGACGCTTGTGTGGAAAATCTTTGGTCGATAGAGTGAGGAATGAACAAATTAGAAGTGAATGCAATGCTGGCTGTAGTGTGGTAGATAGAATAAAGAAAGGAGTGCTGAGATGGTTTGGTCATGTGGAACGTATGAACGAGGAAAGGATGGTTAAGAAAATATATGAGGCGAATGTTGAAGGCAACATGAATAGAGGGCGTCCGCGAAAGACCTGGCACGATCAGGTACTACAAGTATTTGAGGATGGCCCTGTTAAAAGCCGCAACAACCGTAGAACGTGTATGAGAAGATGTATGAATGTGGCCGAAGTAAAAGTGGTGTGCCAGGATAGAAGAGTGTGGCGTTCAATCCTCTCTGCCTACCCCTGCAGAGAAACGGCGTGATGGTTAGTTAGTTAGTTAGTTAGTTCATTTTAATACATGCGTTAAAACATTCACAGGTACATATTTCTATATGTTTATGTACCTAGATAGTAGTTTTAGGAGAATCAATATTGGATATTAAAAACGAGAGCTCCGTGGACAAAATAATGCGATCATAATAACGGCCAAAACATTTATTTAAAATATTGTCACGAGATTCTAAAATTGTCTACCGATTTTCTATCGATTTCCGATCAATTTAGAAGAATTTTTCAATAATCTGGAAATCGGTAGAATACACAGAATACACCAGAAATGTTGAAAAAGCTAGTCTAGGTGAGACAATTTTTGTTGTACATATCATATAGAATATCAATAGAAATGCGAACCGTTTTGCGTACTAAACGGACTATACCTACTAACGTACTAGCGGAGCGTTTTGTATGAACCACGCGCTTTTTAATCTTATCTTTGGTCTGGACTATTCAGCCACAGTGATGGGGGTATCGTTAGATTCGTCGAAGCCATATCAGTAGACCAATTTTTTCGTGTGTTTATAAAAAGTAATAAGTTGTAAGTTAATAACAAATAATAAGTTGTCGGAACTTTTAACATAATCCTCACAAATTTTGCCTAACCTCATTTTTATAGCGCATGTACAATACTCATTTCAAAAATCAAATAGTTGTCTGTACAGCACAATAAACCTGTGTTTATACCGATTTATTAATGGCGGTTCTTATGATCAGGAGCTGAATGGTCAACGGACATAAATTGTGTATATGGGGCCTTTAAAAACTTTATTTCTATTTTTATGTGATCCTATTCCTCCACCACATTAGGACGAATCCCTTCAGGGAAGGGCCATGTCATTTGGGGTAGATATTTAGTGCAGAAAAGGGACGGTGGCTGTCGTGGGGAACAGTTAAGCCGACTCTTAAAAATATCCGGATTACAAAAAGAAGGAAACATTAAAGCACGCCAATCTTTCTGCGTCCGAATGGGAGCGCACTATAATGTAGGTAAGTACTGGTCATGAAGAATTAGTATACATACATAATAGATACCGGGAATAAAATACGAACGAAAGAAATGTTGAGTGAAAGAAAGGAAGAAGTATTTTAGTGCAACTGGACTTCACTAAACTTCAGATGACACTAAAAAGTATTTGTAGAAAGACAGAATAGTCGCCTAGGGATGAATAAAAATCAATAGAGTTTGACTAGTGAACTTTGCGATGGTTATTCTCAGCTCCCCAAAGCACGTGCGAGCATTGTATTACAGCAGAAAAATCCAAGAAATTTCTGCAAATGTCACCGCTCTCTGCAAATATCGTTACACTGTATCAGAGCTTAAATAAAATGACCTAAAAAAATATTTTTCAAATATCTGCAAGGTTTTAATCATTTTATTTGACTTGTATCAACGCGAGTGAATTTTTAATATTCGGTATAAGTATATTACTTTCATGATTGTTTATTGTTTTACAAAAAATAAGCCAGAAATTATGAAAAAAATGCAAACTTTGATGTCGTCATTTTAAAGTGTAAAGAATATTTTCTATTCGAAATTGAAAGAAGAAAACTAACCCATAATTTTTGCTACCAGCTACGAGACACCCTGCATGTATTAACACTGAAAATTTATCGAAATTACTGATACTTACAAATGTATTTACCGGTTGTTTCGGTAATGGAATTAAGCCATATTTACCGGTAAATAGGTTTTCCGAAAACTGGTAATGCATGTTCGAATACATGAGTTCTTTACATTCCAGACAACTTGGGAGTCCTAGATCTAATCAAAAGAGCTTCATGAATATTTCGTTTCAATTAACAAAGAATATTACAATATATCAATGTAGGTACTTCCACGATAAAATTTGAAAAATGAATATTCTAATTTATCTTTTGTAAGCTGAGTGTCAAGTAGACATACTCCATAAATTAGAATGCCTTGTAATGATGTCAATATTTTGAATGCCTTAATGGAAAATATTTCCCCCAAACCCAGTAATTAAATCGTGCGACTAAAGGAAAATGGGTTATGTTTACATTTAAAACTGTGTCAAAGAAAATTAAAATATTCATCCTTATTAAATTTGACACACCTATTAATTTATTTTTGAATTTGAAAATATTTACATTTCTCGGTAAATTTTAAAGCTATTATGAATTTTGTATAATATAAAAATAAAGCGTTGAATGTAAACATTGTAAAGTAAGCTTATTATTTTCCTTTTTTTATTGTAGATATACATATGGATTGAATTTTAAATGGTGTATTTCCATTTTTTTTGCAAGTCATCTGGTGTATAAGTAAGTAAATAAGTTTTTTTAGCCAGTTATAACTTTTTTGTGTAAGCGCCTTGAGGTAAGTAGGTACCTACTTGCGAAAACAGTGCTATATAAATCATACAATGATTATTATTATAACTATTAAGACGGCATGAAGAAGTAGTATATTCTAATAAATCAAATTGAAATAAACAAAACAATTATTTAAATAAATGTAAAATCAGACCAGCGATCAAGGGCAAATACCTACGAGGCGTCAATATTTTATTATTTTAAAATTAAACTCAGGCCATGAAAATAACACGATATTTAAGACCGCCTGGAGTGCCGAACCACAATATTATTTTGATTGAAATCTCTCAAAATGATGAGAGGCGGTATCTGGTACGTATTCAAACAAAAAACAGTTAATTTCTTTAACGAATTTTTATGTTAACCACAGCCGAAAAGACCATTTCTCTTTGACTTTTTGCTATACAGAATGCTTGATGTTTATCGAAACATACATAAATTCACTGCTTCAATAATTAATGTGCCAATGATGCTTAAGATGTCAGCACTAAAATACTCAAATAGAAGTTTGTTGACTCGTCGACGCGAATTATACGAATATTTATCCCCATTAAATCCTAAATCCTAATATATTTCCCCGCGTGACACGGGAAAATTGAATGGGAAATTGATTCGTTTTATTGAATAGACGTGTGAAGCTCATTGAAATGTGGATAGGTATATGACATTTTTATTGAGAAATTTTTTTTTTTCAAATTCAAATCATATTTAAAAAAAGAGTTAAATGAAACGTTTGTAGAAAAGAATCACAACCGGGTCGCATGAGTGCCGCAAAGATGAGTTGCAAGAAACCTCAGCTGTTTAATAATAACATACATGAACATTTGATAAGCCTTAAAATATACTTGAAAGAGTTTTTCCCGGAGAATTTACAAGACATCGACTGGGTACAGAATCCATTCGCAAATCATACCAAACCATGGATGCTAATTAATGTCATTGTATGAAAATTTGATCGATGTTAAGAATTCGTCTTCTCTAAAACATAAAACAAGTACAGAAACAGACTGGATAAAATTCATTCTTACATTGTATTTCTTTGCACGATAAATGTTTTACAATACTTATAATAATTATTTTTCATTTATATTTGTATTCATATATTGTTTTTACTTTTGAAGTCAAATATTAAAAATTTTCAAACTACAAGGTTATCATTTTTTTATCAAAATAGGGTTCCGCCAGGAAAAGTATGATCAATTAGGGTTCCGTGGCAAAAAAATAATTGGGAACCTCTGGTCTAGAGGGCATGGACACATGACACTGGCTTCTATGTTCTATGTTCTCCTATCTGTCTTCAGCTGTTGTCTGCTTGATGAGAGACTTCAGCCTCGTTGTATCTTTTCGACATGAGCTGCTCATCTCATTCTTCAGTGTCTTAGGAGCCGAGTTTCTGTTGTTCCCTCATAAGTTGCTTTGGAGTAAATATAGCTGGCAACATATCTGCTTACTTTAGCATTCTTAACTTCAATATCGCTGAGATATCTGGTGCTGGTATGCAAACTTGAGTTTGCAAATTGACCGCAAAAATATATTATAAGTAAATCGGTAAAAATCTGAATTAAATATCAGTTTACCGGTAATAATTTACCTACCGGTATAGAATTAGAAATTTACATATCGGTAATTAAGTAATGAAATTAAGACATATTTACCGACAAATCGGTTTACCGAAAACCGGAAACTGGAAAAGCACACCCTAGTATAGAAAAATATTAGAATAAAAATAGTATAAAAAAAATCAATAATAAATAGAAAAAAAAGTATAGTGTTGTGTAGAAGCGTCATCGGTGCCATTATACCTACTTAACTGGTCCAAGTATCTCCGGAGAATCTTATTTTCAAATTCATCAAAAGCTGTTTATTGCTACTCTAGGATAGGTATATGGAATAAATGTAGCTTTTTTGAATATTAAATATCGATGTACTATTGACAAAAACCGCATTTATACCACAGATTATTTTTTTCGGAATTTTTTGGTTATTTTTACCACTAGTAAAATATATACCTACATATTTAAAACCATAATATTTAAAAAATGTAGCTCTGGTTTTTGGATTCAGATATCACGAAAACGTGTCCCTGGCAGATAATTTCAATACGTAATCTGCGTCTGTTGGATCCCTTTGAATCGTTGGCTATAAGAAGTTGTCGAACAAAATAATATGTAGGTCACTGAATATGGAATGTCCTTCGTGGTGTAAGGGAGACGCTATTCATACACTGCCACCCTTTTGGAATTACAAAGTTTTAAGCCCTTATTCAAACACGAATTCGAAATAGACATCCTAATATACTCTTTACTAGCGGAGAATTTTTTTGAAACGATATCTGTATGGGTTAGTTCCAGGACCAAATTTTTGTAACAGAGGAACCCTGGGATATTTTTTATAAGAGCCCTTAAAAAACACTTGTTGCGTGCCTATTAGAATATTGCCTGAATTTATTTCGTGTTAAAATTTTCTTTTGTTTTGTGGAAAATAAAAACAATGTGTATTTCCATACTGACTGTTTCCGCGGAGAAATATCTAACAAATACGTGTAAATCTATTGGAATTCCAAAATCTGAATCAATTTAATTTCGTGTTCGTTATGCGGTAACATTATCATTAACAATGAGGCTTTAATCAATAAAAATGTTGTCATCTAACATCAATGACAGGTCATAGGCACTTTAAAAACCCAAAGACTTCCATACCTACTTTCCCATATAAAAACCTTCGTCTCTGTGAGACATCATAGGGAGATACAATATGAATTGATTTTTAACGATCTTTCCGGGGACCAAAATTCAGTAATTGAGTTTTTGAAAATTTTTAACATACTCAATAAATATTGCCTTAGAAGTGATTTGAACTTCGGTTAAACAGAACGCGGAGTAAAATTAAGCCCGGAGAAATAATTGCTTCGCCATCTTGAAATTTTTATTATGTCTATAAATGTACTGAGTGATTTTGAAATCTGTTTTTCTCTTCTTTAATTGAGTCTTTAATATTTGAAAGGCATTGATGTGTGTAATTATTGTCGAAAACTATTTGCCTTCCATCCCTAAACTTTCTTAATAACATAACTAACCACAAGGGCATGTCAACGCGATTCAAAGATGAATTCTCTTAGTCTGTTATATTCACTTATAAGTGTATCATTCGTACAACGGAAACTCGTACGCCCGAGTTTATATGATAAAATAATGAGTATGCCAGAGTTCATACGAAAAAATTGATTGAATCTTGGAATGGTTCGAGATCATGGAATCCCACATGACTTACACATCAAATTCTCTACTTTTATTACCTGTTATCTGCCAGGTAATACAGGTAAAAGAAAAAAAAGTCACAGGAAACGAATTAATTCGAAGCACTGCTTTTAAATTTAATGTCACAGTATGTTTCTAGAATATTTCACACACTTATTATTATTTTTTTTTAATTCGCCTTGATTACGCTGTTTCTATGGCTTCGATTACTTTCTAGGGTATTTCATTCAATTTTTGCCATAGATCAGTGGTTCCCAAAGTTGACAGGACTGGGACCCACCAAAAAAAAAACCCACCTCCTGCCTCACATTTTCCCAATTCATGTTGTTACCATACTAAAGACTGTTCTATTAAAAAAAAAGTAAAAACCTCCGAATATAATTGAAATTTTTAATTACGAAAAATGTTAATATGTTTTATTTTAATGAGAAGGATGAATTTGTTGCCTATTTTTGTCATAACAGGATTAGCGTTGACTTCAATTTTAGTCACTTTTAATTGCAGTGAATTTGATACGTCCATGCTTGTCTCGAATTGAATTCGATGCTTGTCTCTGACAAGATTAACACGCATGTGACCAATAGTGGTGATAGTTTAACAATACAATGGTTGGGGTGTATCGTGTTGTGAATATAGCAGTGTAGTGTTGGTCCTGACGAAGAGACGGGTACGTCTCGAAACCGGTAGACCGTAAATCTGGTAGTGGTTTTTACTAAGTTTACTAATATTCTGTCGATACGTCCAATTTTTTTCTGTATTTAGTCTTAATAGAAACCATGGCAGAAAATTCCACTTCACATGAGGTAGTGAAGGGGAGGAGGACTTTCATCGCTTCGTCAAACAAGCAGGGATAAGTGTCAGCGACTGAAAGCCAGAATTTTGCTAATTGCTTGCAATTAAAAGTATTTTTCAGCGACGTATCTTCTGATAAATCAATAAGCTCTTTACTTACTTTTCTTGACATTTCAGTCGGTATGTTGTCTTAAAATGGATTTTAAATCCAGTTTATCCTGTTGTTGTTCTTCGAAGTTGGCGTTAAAGTCATTTTTTAACTCTGTTAAATGAGTGAAAATTGCAGGCGCTACATTGATATCTGGATGCACTTCGTTATCTATAATAAACACGACACGACCCGGACGAGACGTGTTGCGCGGTGTAGTGACTGCGACCCACCTAATATCCGTTTGCGACCCATAGTTTGGGAATCACTGCCGTAGATACTTCGCCCGATATCGGTCACTCGGTTTACAATGCGCTGGCGACATTGTTTTTCTATGGTTTATCGTTGGTAATGACGCGTTTCTATATAGCATTTGTAAAACGTCATCAATGACTCTCCGGCGGCACTTGCTTCGCCTTTTTTATAGGACATGTTGTTTTCAACATGCCTCGAGAACTTAACTTACATTTCTATCGACTTTTCCAGTGTTTATGAGAATATCCTAGTCGATTCCAGAGTGTTGTGGAATCTTTAAGAGATTTTGAGATATTGATTCGGGAGATTTCGAGAGACTGCGTTATTCTTTTTGTTACCGTTACCATCTCGTTACAATATTTTCCATGTAATATTTCATGTTATATGTTTTGCATTGTTTTTGATCCATTCATAATTAAAAAAATAAAATAAAACTTTTATACACATAGTAATTTATACGTCCAGTATGTTATATTCTATGAATGAATGCTATACTTACAAACATTTCAGTTAACCTTATTTGAATGAGTTTCTAGTAACCCAGCAGTCCTCTAAACCTTGGACTATTTATCTATGGACTGTGAACCACTAGACTATTGTGTCTGGGATACCATGTTTAAAATTAATAAAAGGTAATAAGAGGATGAAAAAAAAAGAATATTTATTTAATATAAAACATTAATCTATCAAACTGCATTTTAATTGAAAAAAGTATAAATATATTCCATAAATTTTTATTGAAACACTGTTTGCAAATAAATTAATATTTAATTTTATTGTCCTTGTTAAATTAAATACAAAATTTTGCTGTCCAGATTTCCCTTAAAAATAATTATAAAAGTCATGTCATATATAATTCAACATCGTATTGAAAATAATATAATATTACAAAAAATTAAATATAATTAATGTTTCTGTAAAATATGACCACTATAATAATTTAGCTTATAAAACATATCTGGTGGCATTTATTAATACACCTATAATTTATTTATTTATTTACTGTCAATGATTCTTGAAAAAAAAACATTTTTATAATTAATAAAATGGAAAAATAAATTATATATTGATTGTAAACTCACGGTGATCGATTTTATTATAGAATTGGGCAAGTTGATCAATTATCGAAATCGTAAAAAGTTTTGTTCTAAAAATATTTTATATCTAATTTGTAACTCAAATGGAATCACGACTTTCACCACTTACAAATCATTATTTTTAACTTTCGTGAGAATCGTATTTTTTTAATAGATTTAAGCTGTCCTGAAAAATATGTCTCATTAAATTTAACCCCTTGTACTAGGAGGATTAAAGACACATTGCTTCCATCTTCCCATGTCTTTTCCCATATTTTAGTACTTGATGGCCATTCACAATCCAATCTGGGAATTCCAACCTTATAGATAGATCGGGGATAGCTTTGGCCCATAGAAGTTCTGGAAGAAGGCCATAACGGTGGACAGATGCATAGCATCTAGTCGCAGACACTCTGGAGTCAGTTATAATATGACCGATGTCTCATTTGATCGAGGAAAGGGGTGGGGTGTACTAGTCATCGCAAAAAACAGTTTTCTATTTTTAGAAAAAACTAAATGATTTAAAAAATATATATCTTAATTTATTTATATATAAAGTAATGAAATGGTCAAATATATAGAAAATTAAAAGTAGAATAGTTTTTTTTACGGAAGGAAAGCGGAGACAACACCTCTTTGAGGGCGTTAGTTGTCTCAGTAATTGGAGTAGGTTATCACAAAGGATCAATAAATGTATTGACCAACGTAATAATAATTTTTTAAATCAAATTAAAGAATAAAGAACCAATAACATACAATAATATAATAAATTATAATTGTTGAACAAACAAGAAATTCTTCATTCTATTTAAAATCAAAAGATAGTTACGCAAAAATTTGAAAATAACATATTGATTTTAAAATTAAAGACATTATAATGTTATTGCGACAAAGAGATTTATATTTAATTTTTAATCATCGTCATCAGTTTCACATTTATCAAAGTGAAAACTAAAGATGTCGATATTGATGTGGTTATTTGTCTCGTGTGATAATTGACACCCAGAATATTGAGATAACTAATACACAAACGAAATCAAGATGGCACAATGTTTAACAGTCACAAACAATTTACGTAGGTAGTTTAAATCTAATTCAATTGACTTATTGTTACATTAATATGCTTTAGCTAAACTTTTAGTTCATTGAGATAATTAATAAAATGTAAGATAATTATTTTTACGCACACACTCAAAATAATAATTTTTAAATTTTGGATGCAGCTTCAGCACGTTAACATTTTCTGGGATTGTGGAATTGGTAGTATTAGCGGTGACAATTAGTGCTTGAGACAACTGTCATAATTCCCCCCTAATACTTGTAATACTGCCATAAGTGAGGAAAAAATAATAATGTATATTATATAATAATGAGCTGCAGGTTCTACGCCTCTAAGGGTCTCTTCCAGCGCCATTTCCTACCCGGTCCATTAATGTTACCCTCGCTACCCCTAAGATATCTCATTTCGGCTGTCTGGTTTCTTGATTTTATCTTATATAACAATATGACTCCTTTACAAACGGGTTTCACTTCAATGTTTCAAGGGTGCTTAACAGTACCATTATTTGAGAGTTTGTTTACTTGAGTGGTTTGATACTGAAGAGTAAATCGATCACCATAAGGAGGAGCAAAATAATAGGTGTACCCATAAGTAATCAATTATTTTTGGTGTGGAATGTTTGCTTCAAGCTACTGATACACATGCTTTTTAGTGGCACGTGAGCATGCGTAGTATCGACCTTATTTAGACCTTGCTTATTAGTGACATGTGTGTACACACATTGCTAGTAATGAGCATGCCACTTAGTGGCATGCTCAAAAATCAACCGCCGGTTGATTTATAAGCATGCCACTGTCATTCACCATGAGAAGGGGTATCTTTGGAGCATGTGTGAACAGGCTTGCTTATTATGAGCATGCTTATGTCATTCGCGGGCTCCGCGGCTAGTATTATCAATGCGATCTTCTCAGTCCGCGACAGATGAAACAAGTATGGCGCGTTGGGGAGATGATAAAACATTACTTTTCGTGACTTATTATAGGAATCACGAATGTCTGTGGAATACTAGTCACCGTTGTGTAAAAATAATATAGCGAGAAATAATGTTTATGAAACTTTATTAAAAGGCATGAATGATTCAAATCTTACAATAAAAATTATAAAAACTAAAATCAAAAATGTGCGGATGGAAACTCGGGAACTTTTTTGATTTATTAGTTCACTTGAATTTTCTATTTCAGTTTGCAAAGTTTCCATTTTGAACAAGAGCGTCTCTATTCTATGACAAGAGCATGCCACTAATAAGCATGTGTGTTTGATTGTTAGCTTTGGGCATGCTTATTTATGAGCATGCCACTAATAAGCGTGTGTATCTGTACCTTCAGTCAAGCTTAGTAATTTTACGCGTTTTATACGCAATATTATAATCAGTGGTCTTGTGAATTGTGACAATTAAATAAAATATTTTTTATTACTCTGTTGTAAAATGGCGGACACTTAACTAACTGAAGAACATTTACGTCATTGCATGCTGTTTCATTTTCTATCGGGTGTTAATGCAACGGTTGCAACAAAGAAAATTTGTGATGTGTATGGAGACGTATTGAAAGTAAATAAGTGCCAACGTTGGTTTAGAAAATTTTCCGATTTTGACTTGTCTGATAGTGATCGAAGTGGGCGCCCGGTAGGGTTTGATTATGACGCTTTAAAAACACCTAGAAGCATATTTTTCTTAAAAGAACCAACATGATGGTTCTTTTAAGGTCCTAGATAAAGATGGAGATTTAATCGATCAAAAATAAAATAAAATGTAGTTTAATTCTTTTTTTGTTGCCACTTAAATAATTGAATACTTATGGGTACACCTAATAAGTAATATGGATCAGTATTTTTCAATTGAGTTTTGAATTTTCTTACTATAATAATAACTTTTTAAAATATGTTTACATGTTATTTGCTGCATTTTTCTGTTTTATTTAAATGGAATCACTATTCCTATTTTCATCATTATGTTTTACTAAATCTAATCACATACCTATTTTACGCATTTATTTATTAAAACAGGTATGCCAGTTATACATAACATTTATTAAAAATGTATCAAAATGACTAATCAATTAGTACGTCATATAAATCAAACACATGTATAAATATTATCACATTCACGAATTGGTACAGGGTGATTGCGCATTCATGTATCAAGTCGATGGATATATACATATACATAGGTAATAAGAGATTTTACTAAGAGAAATTACCGAACATAAATTTTGTAGAGGATATAACATATAAACACATGTATTTACATCATTTCAAGTTCAAAACATAATATTTAATGCATTTACGTTTAATACTATAAAGTATTTAATTAAAATCAAATGTTTTAATCAAGATGTATATTATAGAAATATATCATATAGACGAAACTATATTTTTATATGGGAAAGTAGGTATGGTCTTTATGGATGTTCATAGGGCTTACGACCTATCGTACGGCTGGCTTAAGTGATCACTTTACACAATGTAACGTTCACCAATTCCACCCATGATAGAGTACCACATATATAATATTTTTTGGAAGTTATATATACGTTTAACTTGCACAACTTGTTTCGCATGTGAGTTGTATTTTCACTACAGCCACCTGCAGCCAAAAGATTTTTCTTTCATCCTTTGTCCTTTTCTTTTCCTTTTCCCTTCATCCTTCATATCATGGGTGGAATCGGTTGACCTTACATTGTGTAAAGTGATCACTTAAGCCAGCCACATGTAAGGTCGTATTCCCCGTAGACGCTCTAAGACTTCAATATCTACTTTCCCGTATAAAAAGCTTCAATCAAAATAATTACAATTTGGCACATTCAATGAATTTAGGAATACGCAAACACCGTGTATAAAACACCACATCAATAATGTACCTAAATTATTAATTTAAAACTACGTTTGTTTACAAACTAATACGTAGTAATTAACATTTTGTTTCTTGTATACAATGAGGTAATAGTGCTATAATATTTAAATAGTTAATAGGGGAAAATTTAAAATCTGCAAATTCGAGGCATATTTATGACTTCTAGGCTACACATTTGTAGTTTAATATGAACATGACATGTCATGAACTTACAATCGGTCTCCATCTTTTTTAGCAATACGAAATAATTCTTTTCAAACTTTTGTGGTGGAGAGCACACAGAGTTCCATAAGAACTGAGACGTTCGTCCGTCTCTCAGTCGACCGTACTCTTCTGAAAATATTAAGACAAGACGTAGATCTACGACAGTCCACCTTATTATTTACGTCACTGCCCCAACACTGAAAAACAGACGGAACGTATTTATTTACGCCCGTATAATTACCTTAATATATATTAACGACTTTTGCAACTTAAGTTGAGAACTTTGGAAAATTGAAATAGGTATACATCAATATTTTGTTTGTTGTTGTTGTAACAATAAGAGAGATATGTGTGACTGAGGACATTGTATGATGGAGTAGACAGCGAAGGAGGGGCTGGTATGGTCATGTCTAGAGATTGGACCGCACCAAACTCCCTTATATCGCACTACATAATCTCCATCGCGGAAAACCTCCCAAAACATGGAAGGATAGCTGAAAAACCAACTTATAGGAGATGCTATCATCTGAAGAACAGACCACATAGGTCTATTTAAAGGAAGAAGAAGAAGAATATATTGTTTCATTTACTTGGATTGTAATAAAGGACCTCCATGATGTCTCTATGTTATTTGATATATGTGAAAAATACCTGTCGAAGCGATATATAATCGATTATGTAATCACGCAAACTTTTTATTGAAATTTGGAGTTTTGTCTAAAATTTAAGTTTTTGATTAATATTATTATTATATAAAATAATTACTAATATTATTTTAAAACTTGGTAGAAATCAATTTGTTTCACAAATACGAGTATCTACTAATGTCTTCGTCCAAAGAGTTCAAAAGACAATATTTTCGTCACAATAATAGAAATATTGATTTATTGTTTTATAGATAAGTTTATAGTTACACATATGAGAATAAAAAACACTTGTTTTTTAAGGTTTACCTTTTTAATTTTCTTAGACGCGTTTCGCCTTATGAGGGCATTATCAATCAAAAGATTATTTCATAAGGCGAAACGCGTCTCAGAAAATTAAAAATATAGAACTTAAAAAACTTGTGTTTTTATTTCATATGTGTGAGAAATATTGATATTTGACAGATATCTTGACGTTCCTCTATTTTTGAGTGTTGGAATAACAATTACCAGATAACAATCTTGTTATTTTCAGAATACGGCTGAGTAATAAACGATGCTAAAACCTCAACTCAAATGTTTCTTTCTTTACATTGATAATTTAAAAAATAATCTTTTCAATGTATTCATTTGAATCAGGGCGAGAAAACTACACAAATGCTTGCTCGAATCACAAATAAAATATCATTTTGCATCAGCATATACAAACAATTTAGTAATGATGATTTTGCATTATAAGATATGCTAGAAATTTCTTATAATTTTGGCCTCAATCAATTTTTTATCTTTGATATAAACCAACACTTAGTCGAATCCAGTTCCATTTAATAGAAACCAAAAAACCATTTAATAGATCCACTTCAAATAATATTTATTTATTTTTGATATTAACGTACAATCCTTTAATCAATATTAAAATCATACATTTAATAAAATCAATAATACTGCTGACATTGATTTTATTTCCTTTATAGTGTACCTACACATTATATGGCAGTTAAAATATTAAGAGAATGATTTATTAATTTTCAAGAAATTAATTTCTCACATTAACAAAAAATCATTATTTAATTTTTATTCTACTTCTCTGTGTTTATTAATTAATTTAGTTTTTTTTATCTATTTGAGAATCTTTACAAGTATTTTTAAAATTATTGTTTGTACTCGCAATTTTGTAAATTTTTATTAAGAAAAATAAAACATAATTGAATGATAAAATACAATGCAAAACCACTACATCTGTGGTATTCGGTATATTTTGACTAATCGGTAGGTACATTAATATTTGCACTTGAAGACATGTTGTAAAACTTATAAAATATACCTTTATTTTTAATGGTAAATGGGCTTACAAAAATGATTGTTTCATAAAATTCCTAAACATGGAGTGAATTCAAAAGATGAGTTTTTATAAAATTTCATAAAATGGAAGGGAAACGATTTTTCGGATATCGGTGTATTTGGGTAAAACAGCAGATAAAAAAGGGATAGTGAATTCGATGGAATAGTGTGTTTTGGTAAATGGATAGATGGATACATTAGCTTGTACACAATAAAAAATTTCTAAAGCTAGGTAGGTACTAACATAAATATTTATAATTAAATTAAATTCTCCAATGAATATTCTACAATAGTTCTACGTGGTACTCATACTAATTTAAATAAGCCTAATTATTTTCGACATTAAATAAAGCAAATACCTGACTACATATGTATGTATTTTAATTATATTTTATTTTGTATGGACTGGTCAAGTAACATTATTGTTTCAATCGTCTTAGCCTAAAAATTTAATCAAATCATTCTTGCGTCAATATTCCAACGAGGAGGGATGTTTGCATAATGAAACAATTTGTTGAACTGACACTTTGTAAAAACTTTATCAAATGATAAAAGATGTTGACATCGTATGACCAAGTTAAAATCAAACCATAATCAAGTTGACAATAGTACAAAACCAACGTGAAATTTGCGGTAGAATCTAGATTAACCAGAGCATTAGGGAAAACATTGGCTGCAGAACTCTTCTAACTTCGGAAAATACGAAAATGAGGATATAAAATACGCGTGTAGGATATAACATTTGATAATTTAGATTTACGCGATGCTTGCATCAAAAATAAACGCTGAATCTAAGCGCGCCTAAATGAAAACTTTATGAATGGTAAAATTCGTAATTTCGTCAGTTTAATTTTTTTTTGTTTTATGTTATATAGGTTGAATAAAAATTAAAATTTTTTAAAGGAGTTCAAAATTGAAAATATTTATTTTATTTTAATTAATAAAAATTAGAAATATTTGAATGTACCTATATGTTAAATAATTCTGTATAATATCATATATACATTAAAAAGAATATTGCTTAATATTCCATTTAAAAAAATATAGAGGTATCATTATCAACTACGAAATATATGTATACTATGTCATGGGAAGGACCATAGATGTCTATAGCGTAGTCTGTATAAATATTTGAAAGATACAGATTTAGAAAATATTACATTCAAAATTTTGATAATGTGTGATGTGTTACGGTGGAATTGACGAACGTTGCATTGTGTAGAGTGATCAATCAAGCCAGCTTTTACAGGTATAAATAGCTTTGTATCTGTGTGACTTCTATAATTGATCTTAATAAAAAAAAATACTTTTAAAATTAAATTTTCTGCTTAAGTTAATACATAATTTTTCTGCTTAAGTTAATCCGCAATCCGGTTAACGGATAATCGAGAGTCTACTGTACCATGTAAGTAATATAATAATCTATGCCTGTCTCAACACAGATATTTCTAGTGAGACAGGCACAGCGCAACCAAAATTTTATATTTAAATTAAATAAAAATAAACAAAAAAAACACTTTTATTTCTTTTCTGGAAATCGGTGAACACCATTAGTACATTTTGGTACCAACTATTACTTTGCAAAGAGTTTGGGTTTACTTCCCGACAGCCAATTGCCCGACAAGCCAACTCTCAAAAGACTAATAAAAGTAATCGGGATTTAAATCTGAAACTATATTACCAGATTGATTGATGTCTGATAATGTATGCAGACATCGTTATTATGGTTACTATGTGCGGCATCTATATTTTTCCGTTGGAAACGACCATCATCATCAATTCACAAAAACTTTTGCGTAGAGCCCGCTAGGGGGCGCCAGGGTTTTGAGTACAATTTATTAATAGAATACATAAACTTTATTATTTTTTAATGGAATCAATTTTTATTTGTGTTTAAATTCCGTATAATTAAAAAATTACAATATTTTCCGATCAATATAATGATTTGAAGTTCTAAATTAATGTGATGTTTAATGCTCAATTGGTATAAAAACCTTATTTTCATTGTTTTGGTTGGTATTGTATAAAGTCAATTGTGCCACTCAGGATTAGATTTTCACACGATGAACTATTAACAAAGACAACTCTTACCATAAAAATATTACAATATCTCCAAGAAACGATTAATTAACTTAAGTAATAACGATTATTTTAATAAACTAATTTATTAAATATAAATGCTAAGTCTTAGTTTTTACGTAAAAACAATTATTTTTTGTGTTTTTTTCGTGTATCTACACACGTTACAGCATATTTTATTTAAAATATTTTTACGAAATGTAGTAATACTAAAAGCCTCGTATATAAAATAGAAGTCATTCTATTCTACACGTATAAAAATAATATCAAACGAAACTTTCCTTGGCAAATTGACTGACGCAACTCTTCGAAACGGTGGACGTTGCATTCTTCGATATCAGCAGCGGGACGCGGACGAAATGTGTTTTCTTCTCACCAGAGCCGAGCCCCTCCACGACGATAGCATCTTTACAGTATGCATCCGCGATCTTATCTGGACAAGTGTCGCCTTCAACGACTCTCTCGAGCTTTGTCCTCTCGTCTACATTTTCTAGAATGTCTACGGTTTCTATTATTACTTCGCTGCTTATTTCATCGAAAGTTTTCTCCAAATAGTTGTGTAAATTGGCGTTTCTCGCTTCGTTATTCGCTTTTTCTTCCTTCGGTATCAAAATCACATCGCTGACGAATCTCATGCTGTTTCGGCGATTATTTTGAACGCCTATAATTCCGCTTACTTTTGTGATGGGCCTTTTGATCTGATCTCCGCCAGTTTGGGATGATTTGCGAGCTATTCCGTTGATGTTAGACGAGATTTTCTGCGGAGATTTTTGCGAAGTAGCTCTGTTGCTGAGGCGCCTCCAGAACGAATCTGTCGTGTGCTGACTACTGGAATAGTTGGTAGAGGTAGTGGTGTTGAAGGTATCCTTCCTCTGAATATTGTCGCCTTTGCGGAAACGATGCAGTTTCTTGAACTTATTCAGTCTCAGCAGTCTTAGGAATCCGTCCCGAAATTTAGATGACATGAGATTGTAAAGGATCGGGTTTATGGCGGAGTTCAGGTATAGCATTATTCTGCAGAAGTACAAAATGGAGTAATAGCTTTCTACTCCTAACGACTCGAGATTCTCTGGCGGCACGATCACAATCCACAACGTTAAAGCTCTAAATGGTAAGAGGCACACGAAGAAGGACAAGACGACTGTCCCCAGCATCATAACCACCTGTTTCCTGTACCGAAGATGGCTGCCAGACACGTGATGATGTTTGTTGCTTTGGTTGATGATTCCTGGGTTTTCCATGAGGTTCTTGGCGATGATGGTGTAGAGAATGATGAGGATGGCCAGGGGGATGAGGAAGAACACGGAGATGGTGGTGATGAAGTACAGAGCAGGCCAAAAGGTATCCGCCTGGGTGAGGCAGACGGGAACTATGGACCCGTCGAAGTAATCGACGTACTCGTAGGACGCGACGCCAAGAATAGGACTGAAACAAAAAGGAATTGATATAATATGTTGTGTAATCAAAAAAAGTATTGGAAATCTTTCATTGACAATGTACATTTTGGTACATGAAAAACATGAAAGCATGTTATTTTAATTGATACCAAAATTTTAAAATACTACCGAAGAAATATATTTTGTTATATAAAAGAGTTATGTCAAATAATAGCAACGTAGAAACCTGAAAGTTTATACATGAAAAAAAAATACCGAGATGTAGGTGAAACACATTAAAATAATTAAAAATAGTATTTTTTACGGATTTTCCATTCTAAGTTACTATTTAAATAATAAAATAAAAACATTTTACCATTTACCTTATTTTGTTAAATATTCTGAAATATAAAACATTTTAAATTAATATAAATTTTATCGTCAAACGTGGATTTTTAAATGAATAAGTTGTCTTTATTTACAGTACATTTTTTATTATATCTTTAATACTTAGAAATATTTTTTGACAACATCGAAGTAAAGAATGTAATTAGTTCACATATTTGGCTCAAAATAATAGAAAATAGTAAAGTATTAGAAACAGCATAGAATAGTATTAATAGTCACTAGTAAGATAATATTTACAATACATAAAAAATATTATAAAGTAGAAATTATTTTCTAATACATAGTTCCATTAATTATAGATATAGGTATAATATTATAATACTGATCGAAAAAGAAATGAACAATTTAATACTTAGTGATTAATTAATTCACGGAGAGTAAATTAAATATCTTAAATTATAAATTATAATATAATTTTAAATGCAAGGTGAAGCGATTTTAAAAATCATTGTAAATTCATGCAACTGAAGTTAAATGTGTCTTTATTCCGCTTTAGGTTCGCTAAATAGTAAAATCCAAACTACAAAAATAATAATAACTCTCAATTCAGAATTGATTTTACCCAATCTAAGCGATAGTGTTATTACAGGTTATAAAAAAATTGGTAGTTAATTGTAATAATCTATTAAGTAGAAAAAGCACAATTTGCCACTGAAAATGTTTATAATATTATAAATGATCGCCCACATAATGGCCTATCCTAGTGGAATTATTAAATCCTTTTATTTCCTCTCTTCTAGGACGGGGATCGAACCCTTAACTTGGTCATTAGGAGTGTCTTAAAGTTAGACCAAATAAGCACAATAAGCAGTTTTTAAAATCATAAGATGTTTAAAAGAATTATAATATTCTTTTTCACAATTGATTAACAGAAAAGTATTAGGAAAATAATGAGAACATTCGTCGAAAATAATAATTTTCAAAGCTATTGCCCGGTCCAAATTATTTAATCTTTCAATGAATATGCTTTTTGCCTTAGTTTCGTCTTCTAAACTCATATTCTATGTGATAACGAGTAAGGTGAAGTACCTAAATTAAAACTTTTAAACCAAATAAATTAAATTGAAACATTTAAACCAACATGTTTGGTATAAAAGGCCTTCGTCAGCCACGTCCCGCGACAATATTGTCAAGTATTTATCTCTATAAGGTTCGAGTAAAACACTTTGGTATCTAGAACTTTCTGGCCGCTTCCTTCTATATCGTAACAACATAAAAATCTTCAGATTTATCTTGACACGCGGAATCAAAAGTCGAGCACATACCACCAAATTAAGTGAATTGCTAATATAAATAGTGCAATATATATATTTTTTAAAAATACCCTACACAATTCAGCAAAGAACTATAACTTCTAATGCGCGTGCACAAATATACGTGCTCAATTTTTTGATTTTAATTTCATTTAGGTATTTAGCTGAATTTTAAATTTTTTTTAAAATCCTATTTTTATAATAAACATTTATATACCCATTTACCAATTCTTTTGATTTAAATATATATCGTATACATAATCCATGCTGATAATAAGGTCATTGCTGAACTCCTTTTTTTATCGCAATTACGTAGGTTTATTTTGGATTATTGTACGACATTAATGAACTGGTAATTTATGATGATTAAAAATTGAACACTCTTAATTAATTATTTCTTACAATAAATGCTAAACAAAGCTTTCTGGGGATGTACAATTGGATTTAGTCGATTCACACTCGTCAACACACAAGTTTTTCGCACTTTTCAAAATGACGTTCCTCCTCAGCGAATAGTTTGATGAAAATCCGCCAGAGTCGAGAGAGCGCTGCTTTATCAGGAATGATGACGCGCCATATCTCCTGTCATTTGTTTTCAATTTGGCGTTGTCTTCGCCATTTTGCGCTCCGGCAACCGCGTCGATTTGGTTAGATAAGTAGTCGCAGGATTCTGCTTTTTTTAAATGACTAGGATATTTATTTTTACCGGATGTTTCTCTTTCTTTGGTGTGGTTGTAGTCTTTGGTTTTGTTAATGGCTTCAGTTTTATTGTCTTCTATTTGATTCTGCGATAAAAATAGAGGCTTTGACTGAACAGGTTCAGATACTTGTCTGGATATTTTTTTGTGTTTGAAAACAACGTGAAAAAGGCTTTTTCTTCTATTAAACTCTGTATGAGGGCTAATAGAACGTGGAATATCTGAATTTGGTTCTTCTTCAACGATGATATCATCCCTTTGGTCTCTGCTGAACTTATAATTACTTTTTTGTTCACAAAATTCATTTGTGACATTGGGCTTATGCCTTATTTTAATTAAATCACTATCTATCAATCTACTGCCAATATCAGGCGATTTACAGCTAATTGTAGAATGTTCTGTTAGTGGTGAAGACGAATGACTTCTGTTTTCAATGCCGCATTTTTTATAAAGCGTATTCTTCAAGCTAGCGCTTTGTCTAGATCCCGAACTGCTCGTCGTGTAAGACGTGGATGTCGTTCTGAAGGTTCCCAATCTGTCTCTGCATCCTCTTCTGTAGTTTCTCAGTTCGTGCTTCTTCTTCAAGCGACAGACTAGAAGAAATCCATCCCTGAATTTTGAAGACATGAGGTTGTAAAGAATCGGGTTGACCGCCGAGTTCAGGTAGAGCATTGTTCTGCTGAAATATAAAATGTTATAGTATTTTTCGATTCCGAGTTTGTTGATCGACTCGTCGGGGACTATGATGATCCACAGCGTGAGGACCTTGAACGGCATGAGACAGATGAAGAAGCTCAATATGACGGTCCCCAGCATCATGACGACTTGGCGTCTGGCCTTGAGGTTGTAGCAGTCGACGTGCTTGTTCATGACGACCTTGGACGCGGCTGAAATGAGGTTCTTCGCGATGATGGTGTAGAGCACGAGAAGGATCAGGAACGGGACTAAGAAGAAAAGAGATATGGTCATGAGGAAGTAAACAGTCGGCCAGAAGGTGGTGGCCTGTGTGAGGCAGACTGGCACTGATGTCCCGTCGTGGTACTCCAACTGCCGGTACTCGGCCACTGCAAGGATTGGACTGAAAACAGAAATACCAACTACTTAATATGTGAAAGGCATCGTCATTTTAATTCTTTAACTTGTTCACACTATGTGCACAAAAAAGACAAAATATTGTCTTTAGCGAATTATTCGCAAAAATTTTTGAACTCGAGAAACTTTCAAACTGAATTTAAATTAGGTGTTGTTTAAATACAATAAAGATCATGTGGCTTTTTGTTTTTAAATTTTAATCAAAAATATAATTTTGAAAGGGACAACACAATGATAATTTAGTAACGATAAACACATGCACTGCATTCTTAATGACAACTATACTAACTGCACGATTGTAATGGAAATTTATGTACATTGGATATAAAAAGTAATATAATGTACAATTCTGGGGAATGAACAAAAATAATATTATCTTAATAAATATTTATTTATATTTTTATTACTTTTAAAATCAATTGAATGTTATTTAAGTGATTAAAATCACACAAATTAAAAAGAAAATGAAAGCCAAAAAGCTTAAGTAATTGAACGTCAAAGCTTACTTCAAAGTTTAAAGCATATCTAAGAAGGAAAGCACATTATTAAGTTAGAAGCTTTAAAACATGTTTAAACTTCCATAGTTGACTATATGTGTAATGTGTTCATGAAATATAAGGGAGATAATAAAAAGATTGCTAAATATGTGAAACAAACATCAAAATCTAGGCTGTATAGTTGTTACAAGATCGTATAATGTGCGGTGTAATTGCGAATCATCTTTTGGCTATGGATCATTCTTTTGATAAGAGTTTACAAATTATACAGAATTATAGTTTGATAAATTAGAAATTTCGGAAATAAGAAAAAGTGTTAATAGTAAATTGAATATTATAACTAATCAGGTCCTTCTTACAAATAGTTATCTTTTAAATTTGTTTTCACGTTAGTACTTAATTATTATTCATTTCCCACATATTATTTTATTAATATTTTGCTTGTCTATACTTCGATTTTTGATTTTTAATTTGTTAGTATACATTGACCCTGAAACATGTTGATATTTTTAATATATTAGCGGTGAAAACAAAGCACATCTTTATTAATTATATTAAAATAAAATGTTTGTGAGGAAAAAGCTTTGCAATGTGTTCATGATCATGATTGATAATGTTGTGTATTACAAATGTGTACCACTGTTGTAGTGATTTTGATAGCTTAAGTAAAGTATTAATGGGGAAAAAAATTATCGCAATGTGTTCATGATAATGATGTATAATGTGTACATAATAAGTTTCTGTGATTGTGGTATTCCGAAGAAAAGTATGGGTTGTGACAAATGCGTGAAGAATAAATCAGAGATCTTGGGGATGAAAGTGAAGAAATCCACATACATACGAGGTGTGATCAAAAAATTCGGTGAATGAATTTTTATAGCATTAACTGCTGACGCTACATTGATGTGAAGTATCGATAACGGTAGCCTGTTCCTTTGATAATAATAGTGACAAGTAAGAACAAGTTGCGACCTTTCAGGCCACTTCCAGAGCCCGGAGAGTAATGTCATATTACCGTGTCTGTCGCGCATCATGGATTTCTAACAACGCGTGTTTTCGAAAGAAAACTTGAAAAAGTTGCAAAAGAGTGCCAAAGAAACTCATAAAATGTTAAAATCAGTGTATGGCCATAATGTGACGCCCATGAAGATTGTTTACAAAAGGTGTGAGTGATTTAAAAGCAGGAAGAGTCTGTTCAAGACGAGCAAAGGGTGGGACGTCCTTCGACTTAAGAAACAGAGGAAAGCGTGCAAGAAGTCTTAAAAATGATTCGCTCAAACAGGGGATTCAATATTCGAGAGCTTGCCGAAGAACTGAACATCTCGTACAGGTCCGTGCAAAGCATTTTAACTGATACTTTGCAAATGAGACGAATGAGTGCTGCATCACGACAACGCGCCGAGCCACATCTCGCTTCTTATCCGAAAAAAATCCTGTCTATCCACATCCGCTTTACTACTCGGATTTAGCACCATACAACTTCTAGGTCTTTCCAGAAATAAAAATTATTCACCGTATTATTTGATCATACCTCGTATATTGTATTCGTGATGTAGTGTGAAGTGGAAAGCGTTACTTCGTGTTCATAAATCAGTTAGGTATACGACGCTGTAATGAATGGACTGATGGCTAAGGTTGTCTGCACACGAGTATAAAATGATGGATGGAAAAGGGTGAAGATCTTCAAATACGTTTTACATACATCAATACAACGATAATGAAGAGGAATGTT
>JADDOH010003758.1:0-79190 GCA_016648135.1 Agrypnia vestita | reverse complement strand
GAGATAATAAATGTAATTGATAATACTTAAATGAAGTTAAATTATTCATTTTTTTGAAGTAGTACAAACTATTGGTTTGTGATACGTAAAATAAGAGATAAATATCTTCGAATCGAAGTCTTACGAGGTGTCAATTAATGGTTCGCGTCTTAGATAAGCCCTGCTCTTCCTTGCTCATGTTTTCTTACGAACATAAGTATTATGATTCATATATGATGATAATTTACTAAAATAATTAAGAAATGTTTAATATTAGGTCCTTACATATGAAATTGGCGTTTAGTATGGGAGGAACATAAAGCCGATTTTTTTTTATTATAATATTTTTATTTAATCAAAGTATGTACCATTGCTATCTATGCACTTTTGCCATCTCATAGGTAGTTCATCGATCCCTTTACTAAAAAAACCATTCGGACGGGAATCAATAAAATCTTTGAAGGCGGTTTGGACTGCCCCATCGGAGTTGATTTTTTTCCTTTGCAAGAAGTTATCCAAATTTCGAAAAAAATGGTAATCTGTTGGGGCAAGGTCCGGAGAGTACGGTGGATGTCTTAGACATTCCAATTGAATCTCCTCTAATTTGGTAGCCGTCTGTTGTGCAGTGTGTGGTCTAGCGTTATCATGAAGCAGCCGTGGCCTAGAGCGATTAACCAGCCTCGGTTGTTTAGCAGCTATCTTTTCCATCATGGTTTGCAGTTGCTGACAATAGACATCTGCCGTAATCATATGGCCAGATTTAAGATTTAAAATCCCTTCATTATAGTGCTGGTTGAGTAATGCAACGCAGCAGTCAACGCGCGTTTGTTGATTTGCTTCACTCAATTCGTGAGGTACCCACCTTTCAAGCTTTTTCACCTTACCAATTTGCTTCAAGTGGATTAAAACAGTTTTATCACTAACACCGCAGCCTGCAGCTAACTCGGAGTGGTTTGCGATGGATCCGCTTCCACAATAGCCTTCAATTCTTCATTATCAACTTTGGTCTCCGGCCGTCCACGGGGCTTGTTCTGCAGGTCGAAATTTCCAGAACGAAAACGTTGGAACCAAAAACGCACTGTGTTTTCTTTGGCGGCACCGTCGCCATACACATCATTAATCCTTCGAGCCGTTTCTGCAGCACTGGTGCCACGGTGGAACTCGTACTCGTAAATAACGCGATATTTCAAGTTTTTCATTTTGTAAACTGAGTGACGCAAAGAAAAAAACAATTGAGGAAAAAACAAATGAATTATAATTTTCAAAACACAAATACATGAGTAAATAGCTGTATAAATTTGGATTTGGAATTCCTAACCAAAGAGAAGATATTTGAGATCAAATTTGCCAGTACGGCAAAACATCCATTTCATATGTAAGGACCTAATATTAAGAGTAATCCATTTTTAAATTTCCAAGAAATGGGTACGTTTTTGATGATTTTAAAACGCTTTTTATTCATGTAAAGAGATGATTTTAAACAATGTATTGTATTTACTCCCGCATTTGAGTCTTCAAGCACTAGATAGGGCGGTTCAATTAATCTGATCGATTAATCGGGACGCTACGCGCCTTTGCCTATCAAAGGAATACTTTGCCAAGGAAGGTGGAGCGGGAATTTCAAAACACAACACGTATATTTAAATATTTACACGTTTAATAATATAAAGCACAATTCTACTCAACCCTTATCAACTAAAAGACTTAGCACTAACTTAATAATTACCCCTAACCTACACGCGAGCAGTCCGACCTTCACATAAGTTAATCGTGTCCCTGTCACATTCAGTTCACGAAAAAACACACATTTCACTATTGGAGGCCCTCGTGGCTACGAGGGGCACGCATCCCAAGCTGCGCGGCTCGCGGGGACCGCACGTGGTTTGGCTTGGCGCGACCGGCCGCGGGATCTGGCTGAGTCTCGGAAACTCGCGGGAAGCGCACGTGGTCCAGGCTTGGGAATCACGTCCAGAGCGCTGCAGGCCGCCTTCTCCTTAAGCGACGTTGACGGCGCCTCCCCGCGATCTTGAGCACACGGGCGGCGGCTCAGGGCCCGCCGTGGCGGAGCGGCCATCGCCTGGAACCGTCCAGAGCGCTGAGGGCCGCCTTCTCCACAAGCGACGTTGACGGCGCCACCCCGCGTTCTTGAACACACGTGGCGGCGGCTCAGGGCCCGCCGCCGATGGGGCGGCCGTGGGCGAGGAGCCCGAGGAGCGCGAGCTGTTACGGCGACGGCGATCAGAACGAGACTAAACGGCTGTTGGGGCACGCGGCTCCAACCCTCTGTGTCTGCGGGGGAGGGGGTAGTCTCACCGCACCCGTAATGGCATCCTACCAACCCCTGGCGGTGCGGGGTGGCAACCCGTGGTGCCGCGCGAAATTTAAAATTACCTAAACCTTTTTTAAAATAAAACTTATATTCTAATTTAAAAAGGACGCGATGCGGAACGTCACATGCAGGTCGCGGACGCATCACACTATTATAAGCTAGTTTTTTTTTTTAAATTAAAAACACGCGAATTACTTATTTGAAATAAAAATTCCAAAGTATGAAATATGTTAACAAACGACTCATTTTTAAAATCAATCTGATTATAAAACTTTGATTATTTAATTGTGATGGATCGATTGATTGATTATTAGTGAATGGGATGGGACAAGGGATTAGAATAATATATGAACAATTATTTGAAAATAGAAACGAAAATGAACAATGACAATGCGCTTCATATAGGGTGTCTCCATAATTATACAACTGAACTCTCTTGTTTAATATTAAGTCATGATATAGCAAGATAGAAAAGCAAGGGGTCCACAGTGACTCGGTACTCTGATTGACGTGAGAGAAAAGTTAAGAACGTTAACAATTCACTTGGTGTATAGTCGGTATGGATTGGGAAAATGGTAAAAATAGCAAACTATTCGCCAATTTATTTGCATATTAGTTAATAAAATTAACCAATAAACAACGAGGGAGTTTTCATGTTTGAGACAAGCGTATTTTTATTCAAATGACCAAATTAAATTCTATATTGACTGGAAATTCAAACGTGGCAAGTAAATTGTCAAAAAGTCTCACAATTCATCGATTCTGTTAGGTTTTTGAGACTCTCAGGGAAAAATTCATGTATGTTTCAGAGTTAGAAATAATTCATCGACAAATTCATAATTCACTTCCAGAAATTGGATGGTAAAATATGGGATTTTTTGGGATGAATGGATTATTAATAATGGTTGTGATAATTTGTAAAGTAGTCCTTCTAGAAAAATTAATAATGCGTAGTTCTGTGCAAAAACAATGATCAAATTAAAGAATTCTCCACCAAATCACTTAAAAACTCTGTTTTGCGTGAATGCGTGAAACGCTTTCGATCTGGCAACATTAAACGATTTGACATGTTTACAAATGAATTAAACCAAAACTATTATGTTATCTATGACCAAAACCAACCAAAACTCATTATAGTCCGTCTAACTTATCTGAATAATGGCCAAATTTGGAACTAACGACGCCATATTGGATTATCTACAGCTGACAGACCTTTGACAGACTTTGTTTACAGAGGGGTTCACGACTGTTTCGATAGTTTTTTAAGAAAATTTTAGATTGTCACCATGCCAAAAACCATTAAAAGCGGTGTTCGGGAAATAATCTTGAAAATGCACACGTTTTTTGAAGAGGAACAACGTATAAAAGCCCCAATTATACCGTTTGATTTTGTTCATAGACTTATTGCCGCCACTTCAGGTTAGTGCTGCCATGCAGTTATAATGATTTTCCCATGCTTAGTTTTTTATTTTACTATTATACAATTTCTTCAGGTATTTCTGAATCGGCAATTTACAAAATATTTAAAGAAGGTAAAGCGGCCGTGAAAATGGGCATTAAAATATCTAAACCCGGAAAAAAAAGAACAAGGATAAGTGGAAAAATTGATTTAGAAGCCGTAAGATGAGAAAAGTTTTAGAAAATATTTTATTCGATAATTTTTTACATAGAATTTTTATTATTTATACTTTTTATTACATAATTCATTAACGAGTTCATTTGTATAAACATCTTTTTTCAAAAATAAACTTTTTTATGCACATTAAAGACTGGTTGCATCAACTTACTTTATAGCAATAGTTCATTTAAAGCATAGATTTTTACGAGAGCGAGTTGTTTGATCGGTGGAAAATGCAAAATATCTATGTCTAGAACGAAAGATTACTATAAACCAAGTTGATACAACGGCCCTAAACCGATTGATATCCTTAGGTGTTACTGAGTTAAACATGGTGGTCATGATCATTAGGTATGAGACACTGAATAAAACCGGCGCCACACTGCGTGGATCTTCCGCCGCGTCTCTTCTGTCGTGGAACATCGCTACATTTCTTTCCATACAATATGCGCTTATTAAACACATTATGCGGATGATCGGTCGATCTATTTGCTTTGCCGATTTGGCGCAACGGAAAAGACGCGGCGGAAGATCTGCGTAATGTGGCGCCAGCCTAAAAGAATTATTATTGATTGTTTTTTTTCCTGAAAATTGTATTTTTCTTTGATTTTGAAAAAACGCCATTTTGTGACGTTGTGTATTTTACGAATGTATATTTTGATAAATTTATTTGTACGTTAGTTTACATTTTTTGTTTTTATATCGTGTCGTATACTGCTTAATAACTTGTTTAAGAAAAAACGAATTTGCAAAAAATTCCCTACAAATGAGATAATTTTTAGACTATGGGCAGTACCACAACGATTGGGACGCCCTCCTTTATTCTCCAGATAAGTTGGACGGACTATAAACTTGATTAAAGCATAGATAAGATAATATAACAGATTAAAGTATTTGTCATTGTCTATGGTTTAAGTTGAAAGATTACTAGTTCTGTACGTCCATCAGTCCATCTCTTAAATAATCTAAATAACAATTTTGATTCTGAAAATGCCTAAAATTACTCAAAAATGCAGAGGTTACGAAGTATTTCAGAGAATGAATTATTTGTTCCAGGTAAGAATAGCATTTGATGATATACATTGTAGCGCATTTACGAAATGTTTCCTCCGAGGACGGTAACCTTGAAAAAGATGTTGAAAAAAGGACGACCGTGAAACGAAACGGAAAAGAAAAGAAATGATGCTCTGTGTGTAGTTGTTGCAAATTAGTATTCGTCCATCATCTAATGCAGGGCAAAATGGAGTTCATTACATGTATGGAAGTGAAGCCTGGAATTGACAAAGTAAAATAAAAGTAATTTGAATGCAGTAAAAATTTGATTGCTCAGGCGAATAAGTAAGTGGTGTAATTTTTTGAATATTTTTATATTAGTTATAATGAAATTTTCTTAGTATGCATATAAAACTTCAATGGTTTTTTGGACACTGCAATATAGGAGACGTAATGTGAATTTTTATCTTTTTGAAAATGTTATATTTAGCAACCTACCCAAAAATGTTGATATCTTCCTTCTTGAGCATTCTATATTCAATTTGTAAAAAAAATGTATGGTCATATGGAAATATTTAAAGATAACTATTGCAAGAAAATTTAAAGAGTGCTTCGGGATTATTATATTTTTTGTGATAATCACAAAGTATTTTGATTACTTTTTTAAACAAATGTTTTAAGAGTGAATGGACCTTTCATAATAAAATTAACTGAAAGCGTGTTTAGTTGTAATATTGGCTAAAAGATTTGAAAACTTTACATTAAATTGATTCTACATACTGCCAAAACGTAAATCATGTACTATATGGGGCCTTAGACCAATATCGATAAAGCTACTTATCTCCTCCGTGTAAACTTTGTACATTGACCAGCTCGCACTTATGAGATAGTCCTAAATTCTACTAATAGAGAGGATGACATTATCATATGTAATGAGGTAAGAGTTTACCTAATAATAATGACATTATCATATGTAATGAGGTAAGAGTTTACCTAATAATAATTAATAATGCAAACATAATGTATCAATATGTTAATGGATGTTAATACTCACCATGTGCATTCTTGGAAAAGATAAAAAGGAGTCCATTATTTGTGAAATATGTATACACAAATGTTATTACATTTGTTACACTTATTACATTACATTACAAAAGGCAATTAAGGTACTAATTCACCTTAAATTAACAATCTGTTATATTTTCATTATATATTCAAACACCTTGCCAGGTTTTTAAAAATGTTTTTTTTTTTTATTAATTACCGAAATTTGAAATCCGACTTTTAAATTGAAAGAAATAAAATATTGTGCATAAACAAAATATTCATAATAGATTACATACAAATTCTTATCTGGAAACTGATTACAATGATGAAAATCTCATGGAAATAAGCTATGATGGAAAAATTAAATCAGCTTTCTTGTAAAACCTGAAGAAAAAATAAATCATAAGGCCGAATATTGAGTATTTGAGGCAACAATCGCACTACACTCAAACACAAAATATATAATATAATTAATTGCAAAAATACATGTTACTAAAGCGTGCCGAAGACACTTGTAATTGGGATAATGGGCGTAGTCTTCACTATAATGTTTATTATCTGAGTATCATGTACCTATTATCCTGTTAGTGTCTCTAATAAATAAAAAATAAATAAAAATAAAGTACAAATAATTAAGAAGAATTTGTGAAAATTTGCATCCACAGTCTCACCGGAAAGGGACCAAAGTCCCCAAATCCGGGCCCGCTGCGCAGAACAGGGAATGCAAGCCACAGGGCTTATGACCTGTCGTTGGCAAGAGTTTAAGGATCCTTTATGCCATGGCTACATTCACCATTTCCTCCATCTCCTTTGATGCCCTCAAAGCGAAAAAATCAAGATCAATAAGTAGTTAGTGAGAGAGTATGTTTTATTTTCTTTTTCAGGCAATTTTGTATCTAGATTATGAACAAAATTAACCACTCGTACGCCCGAGCATAGATCTACACGACTACAGTCGAACTCGGTTATAAGGAGCTCGGCTATAAGGAGATCCCGGCTATAATGAGCAAAACTGTGAATTCATTTTTATTTGCGCATATTTAATCGTTCTCGGTTATATGGAGCGCGATTCCCGGCTATACGGAGCAAATTTTAAAAACTCTGCATACATATTTGCTTGGGTTACAGAAAAAAAAACAAATACGTACTCAAAACAATCAACTTGTTCACTTTGCTTTTAAAGCAACTCGCACTTAATTAGGGTTCATTTTATGATGTACACAAACTTGTGTGTCCGAAAATGCCATGTGCGCAGGCAAACAATAGTTCGTCGGCATTTCTTATCTTAGGAATGCTGAACTGAAGGTCGTGAACTGTCATATGTTTTAGGTGACAGTTTATTTTATGCAGTTTACTGTATTAGCATTTAAAAGCCTAATCAGTTAAACTCAAATTTTTCTATCGGAAACATGTCCACTAACAAACGAAAGTGTCTCTCGGTTCGCGAAAAAGTCAAAATTCCGAAGAATGTAAAAAGTTTTCACTATCGTCTTCTACAGTTTCATCGCTCTGAAAAAATAAGGATGTTTATTTGGCTGCTCTTGAAAATAACTTAACATAATCAAAAAAAATTAGAAATGCGAAATTACTGACGTTGACGAAGCGTTGTTAAAATGGTTCTGTACCCAAAGATCCGCTAGATTTTCAATTGATGGACCAATAGTTACGGCGCAAGCGGAAAAATTCGCAAAATAATTTGGAAGACATGACTTTAAATGTAGAAACTGATGGCTGGATCATTTTCAAAATCGCCATAATATTGTTTAAGCAAAAGTTAATGGAGAAGCAGCGTCTACCGATTCTGTAATGGCAAGTGAGTGGATTGAAAGCGTTTGGTCAGAATTGAGGCAGAGTTTCAATGACGAAGACATCTATAACGCTGACGAGACAGGACTCTTTTATTATATTACACCTGACACCATATTTAAATTTAAAAGTGAAAAGTGCATTGGTGAAAAAAAATCAAAAACTTGTCTAACAGTGTCAGTTTATGTTATCTCTGTTTACCCCCACCTAAGTAGTAGTACCACCCTAGTACAATTAAATCGTATTCGGAATATTAGTTTAAAAAACTATGCACGAAATTAACCTATTTATTTATTTTATTTTGGGGAAAATTAACAGCAAAACAACAATCTTAACAAATATGAAATAATGGTTTTTAAAATTATGCCAATTACAAATTTTCCACTGAATATAGTAATTTACTTTAACAGCGAGTGGAGAGGGTGGAGAGAAATGTGGGACGGGAGTAGAAGGGAAGATATAATGTACGAATTAGTTTGGGTGCGGTAGTGTAGATATTGTTTGTTTTATGTTTCTTATTGTTGAGTTGAAAATGTCAATGTGGTGATAGTTTGTGTTAAATGAATTTGTAGATCTGTACATAAAGGAGTTTTGTTTAGAGTTGGTCTTACAAAAGGGGAGATGAAAAGTAGATGAATGTCTGTTATTATTGGTTATATCTTAAGTTTTTGAATGAATGAGCAAGTTCTATTCGTCAAGTAACCTCATTGGCTGCATAAACCACACAAAAAATCATTCCAAATGTTTTTTAAATAAAAAGTGTTAAAACTAAGTATTTTTGTATTCTTTGATATATTTAGAATGAAAATATTGAAATACAATATCTTTAGTGTTATTGCTTCCATGGTTTTATTCGATAAACATGTGTGTACATTTCTGACAATAAATTTTGTTACTTATTTTCATAATTAATCAATATATCAATCAATATCAATATATATAAAAAGAAACCCATGTTTCCCTATCCCCCAAGTTTTCTTTACAACCAGATACTACCACCCCCTGGTGGTTATGGTGGTGGATAGCCCTTGGTGTCCCATTGAAAATGTGCGAGTTTGCTGGGGGTGGCTGAGTGTGGGTGAGGGGTGATGAAAATGTACATTCTTGCACATTGTTATGGGAAGGCCGCAAATACTTCAGATTGTTCCAGTATGTGTCGGTAAGTCTAGAAAGTTCCGGAAAAATCCGCTCTAGAAAGTTCTGGAAGGAGAACGTTTTAGAAAATTCCCAAAAGTTCTATAAGGTTCCAAACTAAGTGACGAAGTGTGCCGGTGAGTCAAGAATGATTCAGAATGTCCAGTAAAGTTCTAGGAAGTTCTGAAAGGGGAGTGTTCTAGAAGATTCCTGAAAATTCTATAAGGCTCCAAACTAAGACGTGAATCGAGAAGGTTCCAGAACGTTTGATAAAGGTCCATAAAATTCTGGTGGCGGAGTGTGTCTCTGATTCTATAAGGTTCCAGACTGTTCGATAAAGTTCAAGAATGTTCTGGATGGAGAACATTCTAGAAGATTCACAAAAGTTCTATAAGGTTTCTAAGTGAGTAGCGGAGTGTGTTGGTGTGTCCAGAAGGTTCCAAAACATTCATGAAGGATTTTGAATGCTTTACAAGTTTCTGGAAGCAGAAAGTTCAAGAACATTCTATAATGTTCCAAACTGAATGGCGGAGTGTGCCGGTGAGTCTAGATGATTCTAGAACGTTCGATAAAGCTGAAGAGAGTTCTGGAAAGAGGATGTTCTAGAAGATTCCTAAATGTTCTATAAGGTTCCAAACTGAGTGGCGGAGTATGTCGGTGAGTCTAGAAGGATCCAGAATGTTTATTAAGGTTCTCGAATGCTTTAGAAGGTTCTGGAAGGAGAAAGTTTAAAAAGGTTTAATAAGGTTCCAAACCGAGTGGCTGAGTCTAGAAGTTTCCAGAATATTAAGAGAAGGTTCCAGAATGCTCTAGAATGTTCTGGATGGAGAAAGTTTCAGAAAGTTCTATAAGGTTCCAAACTGAGTTGCAGAATGTGTCAGCGAGTTTTGAATGTTTCGGAAATGCTCTAAAAAGTTCTGGAAGGAGAAAGTTCTACAAGCTATCAGAAAGATCTATAAGCTTCCAAACTGAGTGGGGGAGTGCGTCAGTGGGTCTAGAGGTTCCAGAAAGAATTATAATGCTTTAGTAGGTTCTGGAAAGGGAAAGTTCTAGAAGATTCCAGGAAGTTCTATAAGATTTCGGAATGCTCCAGAAACACAGAAAGTTTTGGAAAGTTCTCTCTAGAGGTTATGATTGTGCGCTAAAATATCTGTTGATATTTTGGCAAAGCGAAGATGGTCCATCAAGGCAATCCAATCATAGGTGCCGAAACCAGCAAAAAAGAGATGTCAACACAATTCTATGCTTACCGAATTATGGTCCCGAGCGAAGCCGGGCCAACCAGCTAGTAAAAAAGTAATTATTGTACAAGTAATTATTGAAGTATAAGTAATTATTGACGTCTGTATATTGAGAAACCAGAAACTGCTACTTCTTAGCGATGAATATGCCCACCACAAAAAAGTGTCTAAAAAACAGCAATCTTGTGCAAAATTACGTGGCAGACGGTACATTCCGTGTTACGTACGGGCGGCATACGACTAGTTAAGTGTTCATTGGAAATTTTATGTTTTTTGAAATGTAAATATGTATTTCTTTCCTGTAGAAAAATACTACACTAAATAAAAATATAAGTTTTGTACAGATTTCATTTTTATTTTTTTGGTTATGTATATTTTAATTCCATAAATATTAACATAACAACAACATACTACAGAGGAGGTCCAGAAGTGCATAGTGAGCGCAAATCGCTGATTTCCGAATTGCAAATTTCCGCCTACAAAAGCAGATAAAATCCAGACTGCTGTCCAGAAACACCAAGATATTAGTGTACAAAATGCTTATTAGGCCAGTGCTCATGTATGCAGCTGAGACGTGGGTACTAAGAGGAATGAGCGAGCACTGGATGTTTTTGAAAGGAAAATTTTGAGGCGTATCTTCTGACCGGATGTAGAAAATGGACTTTGGCACAGACGTTACAACAATGAGCTCTATACTCTGTTTAAGGAGCCAAACGTCACAAAATTTATAAAACTGGGAAGACTTGGTGGCTGGGTCGTGTGGAGAGAATGTCCGAGCACCAAAGTCCCTGCTGAACTCAAGGCCAATAGGGCGAAGGAGCTTAGGAAGGCCAAAATTAAGATGGAGTGGCAACGTCCTCAAAGACATCTTTGCCTTGGAGCTTCGGAACTGGAGAGAGCTGACACTAAACCGAGATGAGTGGAGGAAGACTATTGAGGAGGCCAAGACCCACCAATGGTTGTAGTGCCAAGAGTGATGATGATGATGAAATATACATATTGAATGGATTTTACCTATTTTAGTTATTATAAAAGTGTGAAGACTGTGAATGTGAATTAAGCAAATTACTTATTTTCCAGATCCGTGAACTCATGGCTGCCAACCCAATGATTTCGACATATTATGGAAATCTTATTGTCAATATAGCCAAAAAATCTGTGCTCAGAATGTAAGCTGGCTTGTTATAATAACTCTATAATTTGTAAAAAAAATGTCATATATATTCAGTATTTTTAAATTCAAGTATAATAATAATAATCAGATAACAAGTATCCTGTTAGTTTAATTTATAATTTTTGAATTACAATCTTAGAGCTCAGCGTGTCTTAGACTTGCATATTCTTTCGGTGTAAAGAATGGTACGTTAGCTCTTCACAGTCTGATGCATGACAGTTTTATTTGTAAGCTAAAAATATTCTAAAAGTATTTTGTTTAAAATTATGTTTTGTTTTTTAGTGATCCTAATTTAAAAAGAAAAATTTGCAAAAAATGCAGGGGACCGCTATTACCAGGACAAACAGCCAAAGTTAAAGTGAAAAGAAAAAAGAAGTTGACTGTTGTTTCATGGCAGTGTTTGCAGTGCAAGTTCATCAAGAACTATCCGGCTTCCTCAAAGAAAACACTGTGGTTAGAAAAGCCAGAATCCATCATTGAAAAACTTGATTACAATATAACAAAATCTAATGAAAATTGTGAACAAAAATCGCATATCTCAATGAATAATGAAACCAAAAACTCCATAAACAATGAAAGTAAAAGCTCAGTAAATAATGAGACTCTTCCAATTAAAATAGAATTGTCCAGTGATGTTATAAAATAATATTTATGAATAATAATGTTTCTAATATTTACAAGATTTCAATATTTATTGTCTTTTAAAACCCTTTCAACATTACCTACCACTTACTTCTCCACCAGCCTTAATGGAAAACTTTCAGCTTGCAGAAGTGAGTTCTGAAATTGAATTTATTTTCTTGACGTAAGAAACTTCTTTCAAATTTGGTCATCTCATAGTTCCATTATTGTCCGGGAACTCTTTACGGAACCTCAGATAACTTTCACTATTAAGGCGGCACATTCACTGCAAATGCATTCTTTGACATTTTTTTTTATGAAAATGAGGGCTTTTATTATTAATACATATAATATGCTAGACTGCAATTTTTTTAGGGCGATAACTTAGTTACAGCCTTTGTTCTTGTATAAGTAATAAACTGAACATTATTTACAATAATTAAGAAAATATTAATACATATAAGCATTCGTGTCTTAGGCGAGATTAATTTTTACTGAATATTTATATGTACGCAGAATATGTTTTCTTACTAGTTTGAAGCTAGCATTGTGATGATTAAACTAAAATAATTAAGAAATTTTAAATATTAACAAAGTTACAAATATTTAAATTTGCAAAAAAAATTCAATTTTTTTTTTGTTTTTGTTTTTTGTAAAATGCCTTTTATTCTTATAAAGAGATGATTTTAAACAATATATTCTATTTACTTCTATATTTTGAGACTTTACTCATTAATTAAAAGTTAGTTTTTTTTTATTAAAAACACGTTAATTATTACTTAAAAATAAATAAAAAGTATGAAATGTGCCAATAAATGACATTATAAAACAGAATGCTGTTGGCACGGTGAGGGCTGGACGTGTATCTATGTCCGATTATTTCTTTTCACTTATTTCTCTATGAAACGTACTTCTATTCCAAATTGACATTAGTAAGTATTGTTATATTATACTATTGAGAGCAATTGATTCATCACATATAATAAGGTTTTTTAACTGGTTTTATCTGAATTTACTTTTTTTGCCTATAATTCTACTTTAAACCAGCGTCAGTTCTTCCTTCACTAGCCGATTTGGTGACCTTGAAGGCCTCACAGAATTCATGTAGATATATCATGTGATTTGTAAGTCAAATTAAAGGCGGCCATACACGCTCCAGTATATCATAGAGGTACATCGCAGTCATCGCTAGTGATGGGTCCGCTCTGTACTACTACAATGTAGTATTACATTACATTGAAGTGTACACTTCACACCTTCTGAAGTGCAGTGCACACTACAAACTACACATACTTCAAAGTTATTGAAAGTACATACTTCAAATAGTACACTTCATTTTAAAGGGAACACTACAAAGTACACACACTTCAAAGTCGTACATACTTAGAATAGTACACTTTTTATGTGAAATTTTCGGGGAGTTGATGTAGATAAATGAAAAAAAAAAATTAAAAAATGTAAAAAAATTTGGGATCGAATGAAGAAATCTATGGAAATTGAAAAAACCTCCCTCTCCGTGGTTTGAAAAATTTTCTATTAGCACACTTTCCAAGAAGCATTTCTTGGGGGTCATTACAATTTTGTAGTACTACAATTAGTTCACTTCATTAGTACTACAATTTTGTAGTAATGCAGTGGTTCACTTCATTGATACTACAATCAATTCACTTCATTAGTACTACAATTATTTTCTTTTTTTCTACTCTTTTAATACTGATACTTGTTTTCTCTTCTCTTTCATATGATTTTCTTTTTTCTCTTTTATTTTATATAATAATTTAATGTATGTACCTACTTTTATATGGAATGTGTGGAATTGCACGAACCTCCCCACATTCTGGAATAAAGTTATATTTATTAGTTGTACTACAATTGTTCACTTCATGTAGTTTTCACTACAAATATACTATATTTGAAATACGGTAATAAAACGCAAAGAAAAGACGTGGAAAATGTTAAAAGTAGTTGTTGAAAAAATTATCCCATCCAATAATTTCGATTTCCGCCCGTCCGTGCGTAACTTCCTACAATTTAATTCCTTTTTCAAAATGAGTATGATTTCAAAATTGTTATTAAATAAAATGAAAACATTGACTTTATGATTTTTTAATAAAAAAAACTGAATGAGATTTTTTTAAATATTTAGATTTTTTTAAATATTAGGTCCTTACATATGAAATTGGCGTTTTGCCGTACTGGCAAATTTGATCTCAAATATCTTCTCTTTGGTTAGGAATTCCAAATCCAAATCCAAATTTATACAGCTATTTACTCATGTATTTGTGTTTTGAAAATTATAATTCATTTGTTTGATAATGAAGAATTGAAGGCTATTGTGGAAGCGGATCCATCGCAAACCACATCCGAGTTAGCTGCAGGCTGCGGTGTTAGTGATAAAACTGTTTAAATCCACTTGAAGCAAATTGGTAAGGTGAAAAAGCTTGAAAGGTGGGTACCTCACGAATTGTGTGAAGCAAATCAACAAACGCGCGTTGACTGCTGCGTTGCATTACTCAACCGGCACAATAATGAAGGGATTTTAAATCGAATCATTACCTGTGATGAAAAGTGGATCCTGTACGATAATCGGAAGCGCTCATCGCAATGGCTGAACCCTGCCGAACCAGCCAAACCATGCCCCAAGCGAAAATTGACTCCAAAAAAGTTACTTGTGAGCGTTTGGTGGACTAGTGCTGGTGTCGTTCACTACAGCTTTCTTAAATCTGGCCAGACGATTACGGCAGATGTCTATTGTCAGCAACTGCAAACCATGATGGAAAAGCTAGCTGCTAAACAACCGAGGCTGGTTAATCGCTCTAGGCCACTGCTGCTTCATGATAACGCTAGACCACACACTGCACAACAGACGGCTACCAAATTAGAGGAGCTTCAATTGGAATGTCTAAGACATCCACCGTACTCTCCGGACCTTGCCCCAACAGATTACCATTTTTTTCGAAATTTGGATAACTTCTTGCAAAGGAAAAAATTCAACTCCGATGGGGCAGTCCAAACCGCCTTCAAAGATTTTATTGATTCCCGTCCGAATGGTTTTTTTAGTAAAGGGATCGATGAACTACCTGTGAGATGGCAAAAGTGCATAGATAGCAATGGTACATACTTTGATTAAATAAATATATTATAATAAAAAAAAATCGGCTTTATGTTCCTCCCATACTAAACGCCAATTTCATATGTAAGGACCTAATATTTGAGTCTTATGAAAATTAAAACTATTAAGTGCGTCCATTACTATATCGCATTTGTCATTGATATTAATTATCAATCAAAATATATAATTCTCTACGTAAAAATGTCTGTCACCAAAGCTACCAGATTATGGTCGAATTATATAATAAAAGTACGTCATTTTTGACCGGATATAACTTAGTTATGTGCATGAATAAACCAGTTTACTTAAAACTGCTTGCAATGCTTGCTCCCTTATTTCAGAAAAATGATACTATAACAACTTTAAGATATACAGCAACTTTAAGATTTCTTGCAATATGGATATCATACGAATGCCTTAAATATTCTCTAGTATAATATCACCTCAAGCTCTCGGTAAAATTATTCCAAAGACATGTGATGCCTTGTTTAAAGTTCTGCAAAAAGATTATCTACAGGTACCTAATAAAACTGTTTTGTTTAAAGCGTTCATTTATTTATAGTTAAATCTAAAGATTATAAATACACAGGGTGTACCAGAGCTAGCAGCAGAAACTTGGCTGATAGATTCCTGCTTATGTTATGAGTCTAAAGTGTTCAAGCAACCATGACATAATATCAATAGTTATGGAGATATGCAGTACCAAAGTTTGCATTTTTTTTCAATATTTCTGAATTATTTTTTGCAATAAGTTGAACTATCATGACATTAACTTATGTCGATTATGAAAAGTTCATTCCCTTTAAGAGGGGGGGGGGTAAGGTATTTTTTTTTTTCGGATTTATTTTTTAACTGAATGCATAACATCTCAAGAAAATTGTATCAAGATTTCAAGTCGATTGGAACAAAATTGATGAAGTTATGAGTATTTTTATGCCTGTCGAATATTTATACCTAGGGGCACCGACTTTGAAAACGTAAGTTGTGGGGAAAACGCTTTAAAGTTTTGAACACTAAAAATCTGGTATAAAACGTTCATAAGCAAATTTTCTCAGCTTACCTCACACTGAATCATTAATGCCAGGTCCATAAAGGATAGGCTTGATGACATCCAAAACATCCTCGGGATGAGCACTGTGCATGTGTTTGAATGAATCCAATGCACCCTTTTGAACGCATTGGATTCGTTCAAACACAAGCACAGTGCTCATCCCGAGGATGTTTTGGATGCCATCAAGCCTATCCTTTATGGACCTGGCATTGATTTTTTAGTGTTCAAAACTTTAAAGCGTTTTCCACACAACTCATGTTTTCAAAGTCGGTACCCCTCATAAATTCAAAACTACTGCACCGATCCTTTTGAAATTTTGAACACTATTTCTGTGCATAATTTACGAGGTAACGTTGTAGATATTTTTCAAATTTGTTGATAATTTTTATTTTTTAATAACAAATTAGGGAACGTACCCATACTACGTGACCCGTTCAGGGGGGGAGGGGAATCTTCAAAATACCACGCTTGGTCACAATGAAGGGTGGGGGGCTTAGGTTTTTATCACGTAGTCAATATTCTCTAGGGAAATCTCACCTTTTTTTCAAGCTAAATTCAAATATGGCGCGCAGTTTTTGGCGCTTTTTATACTCGCAGGTGGCTGACATACATTTTCCGAGACGTCAGCTGATTGAAAACTGATAGTTTGTAGTGCAGCAACAACCATTGAAAAAACGTGCGTGGTGGTGCGATGGGTGACTTGTCTCGCGTGCGACCTCTACGGGTTCTCTCCAGGAAACCACAGGAGGCCTTGTGTGTCATGAAAGAAAGCGTGGAGTGGAGAGATGTCGAGGCTGTCAATGAAGAGATAATAATCACGTCTGAGGAAACTTCCGATGTTACCGCTCCCGTGATCTACGATGTATCCGAGTGGATTGATGCTGGGAAAGTGTTTGTTGAAGATGAATGAGATGGAATATAAATGTTAATAAAAATAACAGGACTTTCGTTTCTATAAATTAAGTTCTGGATACAATATATTTTGACATAAGTTTTATCTTGATAATATTTTTCCACTTGTAATTATAGATATGCATGCACTCGTGCCGTCACGCAGCAAGCGCCGTATTAATAAAGACAAATATAAGCCAAATAAAAAATTTTAAACTTCTTGTTAAAAAGAAATGATTCAAAACCATATTTATGGATTACTACGTGAAAACTGTAGGGGGAGGGGGGGTCTTGGAATATACTACACGTGGTCACCAAGGGGGGAAGGGGGGTCAAAAATTGCGAAAAAGTGGGTCACGTAGTTTGGGTACGTTCCCTTAGCCGATTTTTTTTTGCAAAAAAACGCGTTTTTTCCTTCAAAGTGTTCCATAAAAGTGAAAAATTAAAATTTCGAAAAACCCTCCCAGCGTTACCTGGGGAAAACTATTATCTAACAAATGAACCTTGATTTTTTGATTATAGATGATCCAGCACTGAGTTATGAGGGGCACCGCAATTCTACTTTTTTCCGAGACACATCCGAATAATTGCTGCCATTGCCGTATTTTTTAATAGTTCTTCGTGAAAATTTTACACAATATTCTTCGAATGTACCATTTATCTTTGTACTTTAATGTACCATTGGTTTTAATAAAGAGATTTTAACTGTGTCGTCACAAAAAATTCACAAAAACATCCCTTTTTTTGTACGAATCAACCTTACCCCCCCTTAATACAAGTCGAATAAAATGATAAAAACCGAGCAAAAATTGAAAAAGTTTTTTTACAATGTTTTTATCATTTTATTTAAGTCGTATTGAAGCAAACGCACTTTCGATAATCGATATAAGTTACTGTAATGATCCACATTTTATATTTATATACTCAATTAATTAATTAATCTTATAGTTATATAGTATTTTGTTGTATATCTTTATTATTTTTTGTTCTCACTATATTGTTCAGCTGTTCATCTCGGCACAGGGTATTCCTAGTGAGATGAGCGGCTCCATCTCCTGTCATGTAACAAGATGAAGATAAATAAATTTTAAAAAAAAAATGTAATTACTACATTGTAGTAGTTAGTACAGAGCGGACCCTTCACTAGCGATGACTGCGATGTACCTCTACGATATACCAGAGCGTGTATTGCCGCCTTAAGATCACTGTAGGACAGAATTTTTAAATTAAACAAAAATAGTTTAAAAAAAAATTTAAGTTTTTAATACAGTACATAGTATTTTAGTAGTTTTTTTTAGTTCTAGATCAAAAATAATTAGAATTCAGTTAAATTCACAAGCATTTTAACATTTCAGCCGGAAATCAAAATAATACCTAAATGTGCTTATGCGACATAATTTTTAAATTAAAAAACAGTTATGTAAGCTATTATTTTTACTACAGGTACATGAATTATTGAAAAAATAGAAATACGCTTTTTTTAAATTCTAGACTTAAAACATTCAGAATTCGTACAAAAAATAAACGAGCACAAGCTGCTCTCGGGTGTTTCTGTGTATTTTAGCATCGACACTCCGTATGGTTGTCTCATTTCTTCGCAGCCTTTTGATCATACAACGAATACGTAAATATATGCGCTAATGCAATATTTATCTGTTACTAGGTTTCTTTTTATGATACCATACATCGACAGTTGGAAAATGGATGTCTACTTGAATGTGATGAATTACTTTCATAATAATAAATATTGTCTAAATTTGGTCAATTTTCTAATGACACCATGGGTCTATGTATCGAGATGATACCCAGATGGTTTTTTTTACTTATTCATGGGCTAAACCATTGTTCTGATTGGTATTTAATTATAACAATGATTGGTAAATGAAATTTATCTGTTAGAGGTCATTTCTAGTGTACCAGTGACAGCCCACCAAATTATAAATATTCAATCAGTCGCAAATCATTGTTACAGTCAAACACAGATCTCATAATCACAAAATACATATGTGTATTAGCTTATTATCACTAGTGATTCCTGTAATTATCATGCCCCTTGTATTTGATAATACTTACAACTAATCCAAACAAATTCCTGTAAAATGACTCGACAAATTTATTTTTGAATTAATTACTGAATTAACTGCACAGGTTCGCAAGGAAAGTCGAATATTTTATACTGAATTGTATAAATTTTGCTCATTCCAAAATATGTTAGCAAATTGTATTTTTCTTTAAAACAATAAATAGATCTGTGCATGGAATAGATGTCACATTCATATTATAACTTTTTCAAACCAAGCTAAATGCTTGCGCCATGAAAATAGGACTCAGTGCTCCCAGAATGTGGCTCAAAACCCAATTACTAAATCACTACATCGCTAGGTGATGTCTTAACAGCTACTTTTATTATTTTTAATGGAATATGTACTTTAAAATTGTTTAATTTGCCTTATTAACCCCCAAATAATGTTTCCGTTGTCTGCCGCGCTAAATAATTTTTTACTTAATTGCTTTTTAATTAAAATTCGTGGTTAGAAGCCACTAATTAGAAAAAAAAATTCTTAAGGAGACAACTAAGGTTTTTATTAGTACTTGTTTTATCACATTACCACTGTAAATTTTTATACTACAGCCTGCCCAACATAACTTGGCGTGCGGCAGGATTGGAACTAAAACCCGCCCCGCCCACACCCGGCGGCAACCCCTCGCCCTGTACTTCAGTACAATTTTGTACTTGCTCGGGAGCTGTGACATCTTGATTACCAATATACACTAAATTATTATGTCCAAAACAGTCCGGGGTGGTGCAAGAACAATTGCCAATGAAGTATTAAAGTTTTGCGAAGCTGAAAAAGCAAATAATGGACCGATATTACCGTCTGATAGTTTGACAGCTAGAGCAGCCGCCGCCGAGCGTGCTGTTACCCGACCAAATTTATATTGACACTGGTCACCGGACATTCAGTACATTATGTATTGTGTAATAAATTTACAACCTGGCAACTTCTGTTTCGCGACAGTGGCGACCTCCCTCGCACGCCTAGTTATCGTGGTGGCACTCTACATATAATAATTTCTTTTGACTTATACTAAGTATTGCCTTACCCAAGTAAAATGATTATAAAATAAAATACTGAACTTGCATTGGGGTTTTGTTTGTTTAATTTCATACTTCCATAGATTTTACAGCCGAAGGTATAAAAACAACGTAATATAACCTCAATAAACTGAATAAAGAAAATTTTAAAATGAGCTCCGCTCAATGAGGCAAGGTGATTTGAACACAAATTTAGAATGAATCAAGATTTATTGAAAGGATAACTTTCCAAAATCATAATCTACGAAACAAAGTCCTAAATACGATATATGATCCGCAATAAATGTGAAATAAAAAGATAACAATAACTGAAAACATGACTCGCGCACTACCAACGGACACAGAACTTTTATGCCAATTTGTTCAAAGATTTACGTCATTTTTGAAAAAGTCTACATCAAAACTATTGCAAAATAATATAAATACAAAATAAACAACTTAAGACATCTTTATGAGCAATCACTTCAAAAAACAATAAAAAACCGTGGCACACCTTTCGTACCGATCATAGAAAAAATGGGTTACTTTTAATTCATTCCAAGAATGAATTTCAACTATTTGCTTTTTTCCGACTGGTTGAGAACCTTAATTCGTTCAGTAAGAATACACGCGAAGGGATTTTGAACTTTATTCCGTAATATTATTTATTTATTATAGATAAACGGAAAAAATGCACACAGGCATAGAAGCGTGGATCTGCGTTCCGGCAGTTTACAGAGGTAGCGCGGTTCTGTGTTTCGGCATACCAAGGGTTAAAGCCGACCTTACTGTAACAACCATGTGAACCAGCATCGCAATCTTGAACCAATCTCGGATCAATCGCAATGCAGTCCAACTGCTAAACTGACACTTTGAAATCGTCCAATAACTCACCCATCAAACATACTTAAAACAATAATGTATGCATTTATGTGGAATATTCTAAAATAATAAACTATTTAATAAACTATATTTTATTTGAAAAATAGAGTACACTGTCAACGATATATATGTACATTTACAACAAATTTCATATCACATATCCTCTCAAAATAAGGCACAATTTTCGATTGAAAAACAGTAAATGTAAATAATCTACTTATTATAAATTTATATATTGCGTACATAAATATACAGCAAGAGTTTTTCACCATTTAAAAAAGATATAAAAATACTTAAGATAAGCTCAATAAAATGGACTTTTTCTAGCTACCATTAGCAGTCATGTCAATACATATATGTATGTATTTTAAACATCTCGTAAAAAATCAAAAACATTATTACATTACATAAATCTTAAATAAACAACAGATTTACATTCAAAGAATGGTTAAGCACTTTGCTTTACTATCTGAAACATTTGATTGCGTATGAAAAAATATGACTTGATAAGCATGATAAAACCTTGATTTTACTGTTCCTAAGTTATTTTCCTAGAGCATTTGTTTTCGAAAGTCACAAAAAATTATTATTACAAACCATGCAAAACTTTAGTACATTGCTTATTTCTTTATGTTAGCATTTTACTAAGGTTTCCATAAACCGACCTATGTAATACGAGGGACTCTTTAGGATAAAAAATCTGAGAGCTCGGAGGAAATATTTGTTTTTAACAACCGCATCTAACAAAACTTTTCTAAAAATATATCAAGGCTTCAACGAGTATCCAAATTATTTACATCTATCTGACTAGTCAACTCATAACTTAATTACATTATCTTAATATGCTTATTTAAGTCATTCAAGTTGAAATAGTGAGATTTGTAAAGCATTATCCAAAATTGGATACTTGATTAACCATTGGCAATTTAGGGCCAGTTTGGCCAATATGAGACTTCATTGAGTCCAGCACTTGCAAATGTTCCGCTTTCTATGCAATCATTTACTAAAATACTGTTACATATCACTATTTCCTATGTAATGTTTCCTGGTTATTATAAGTGCATTAATAGAAAAATTATGCTTTCAATTACCCAATTTTGTTAACAGATGATAGTCGTAAACAAATCTTGTATAATATAGATTCAACATGATAAATTAGTGAGAATTGAAATAACAAAACAAAATTAATGATTGCTTTTCTAACCATTTAGTATAATTTGATTGATTTATCATTTTTCTTAAAGCGATCATCTGGATATGTGATAAAAATTCACATATTTTTTCTCATACCTCTCTTGCGTTTTTTATCACATTTTTGTATGGAAAAATATAATAAAATTTATTAATCAGGTTTCATATATTTTAAATACAGATATTTTGTTAAAATGACAAACTAAATTATTTAATCAATTAATAAATTATCAATCCTACAATGTTTTAAAAATGAAGAAAATTACTCCACTTTGTAGGCCTTGTGGGACTGTTAGACACGTAACATGACTTTTTTTCAATAATATTAGAAAGTAAACAATTGTCTTAAGTTTATTGATATTATCGCAAAATCTGTCAGTTTACAGATAACACAGGTATTAAAAATATTTTGTTTTTCTTATGTTTTTTTTAAATAATTGTCATTTTTTTTACTTTGATAATCAAAAGAATAATTATATTATTTTAAAATAAACACAAAAAATCAAATCTTGGTCGAAGATATTTGCAATGACAACGCATTTAAGACACAACACGCAGTGCGATTAAATAGCTGAAATTGGGAATTTAAAATAATTTTTAATTTTTTTGTTATTATTTTTAAAATAATAACATATTCTTTTAATTTTTTTAATTTAAAAAAATTTAACTTTGTGAAAAACTGTTTTTAAAACAAAATTTGCAAGTAAATAAACCGCCAGTATTTGCAATAATTTTAATAAATTTATAAGATAATCATTTACTTTGTAATATTATTGAAAAACATCTCAGCAGTTTTCTCCATTTTTAAAACATCGTAGGTTTGGTAATTTATTGATTGATTAAATAATTTAGTTTGTCATTTTAAAAAGATATCCGTATTTAAAATATATGGAACCTGATGAATAAATTTTAATATGATATCTTTCCATTCAAAACTGTGACACAAAACACAAGAAAAGATATGAGAAAAAAGGTAAATTTTGCTCACAAAGTAAAATTGTTAATTTTACAGAATAAATCATTTTTGCACGCAAATATTTTTGAGTTTTGAATAACAAATACAGGGTGTACCAGAACAGCAGCAGAAACTTGGCCGTTAGATTCCTGCCTATGTTATTATTAATATTTGAAATTTGTTTTCATAAAATTTCCAAAATTCAATTACGTTTATAAATTCCATGCTCAATTTAACAAGATAATCAACTATTATCAACTAATTATGAATTCAACGGGCAACTCTATATAATATCACTTTTGTGCTTACTTTACTAAACCATCTTGTGTTTGAACAAAAGAATCCATTCCAATGTTCAAATTTAGTTTCTAATATGGAAACATACTGGCTTGTTATAACTATTACATTGTAATATATTCTAATTAGAGTAGAGAATTTTAGAATCATTACTCTCTAAATAGAGAGTAATAATTCTAAAATTGTCACAGGTGATCATGTTTACATTATTGGAAAAAAAACTTGTAAGTTTAGAAAGCATCAAAAATATTAAATGTCAAAAAAGTTTTAAATAATATTTTGGAGTTCTCATGTTGTCAACAGTTTTAAAAGGTAATCAAGTATCTCTATTTGAATTGAACTTATCACAAATTTGAAAATTTCCACAACACTTCATACTATGTAATCAAGATATACATTTACAATGATTCTAAATGGATGTCATCCATTTATAAGAAAAAAGTTTTTAAAACAAAAAATTATACACACATTTATGTATGTACTTGAAAAACAACAATATAGGATTCTAGCGTAGTAACTCCTAATTTCGTTTCTAATTTTTACTTAAATAATAAATCTACATTTATGTAATACATTCAACATCTTGTTATTACAATGTATATATATATATATTTTATAGGCATTTTGTTTTTCATTGGCAATCATTTTGTAAACATATAAGAGTATAATTCTTACAACAATAAAAACATATGTTAAAAAGTGAGTTTAGCTTCATTTGGCAACCAAGAGACTGATGAAACTTAAAGCTAATTTTGATGTCTTAAAAAAACAATGAGGAACATAGCTCATGAAATTACTATTAGAATTAGTAATTTTTATGATCAAAAATATTATTTACTACATAATGATGAATTTCTTTATTGGTTTCGAGTATATACTTACTCCTAAAAATATGTTTAACATAGTCTAATTCACACAGTGCTTATTTTAAATGGGTTGGTGAGCTTGAATAAAAGCATAAAAGTACAAAAAAAATGTATAATTCATTATGCCATTAATTATGCAAAAAATGCAGAGAGCTTAAACAAAAATAAATAAATGGATAAATATAAAAGGAGTATATTTTTATATACTTATACAACATAAAATAGTACCTTCATTTGTTACGATGTAAATTAAGATAGGTACAAATAAAAAATATACAATTTCAGCCAACATCAGTGCTTTCAGCATGGTGGGATAGACTTACAAGGCAAGAGTGATTAGTTTCAATTAATAAACAACGCAGTTCGTTAATTCGGGAACCATCTGAAAATATTGCAAAATACTTGTAAGTCGTCGATTCTAATTAATAACTTCAAGAAAATTCAGCTAAAAATAAAAAAAATATTGCAGTAAAACATTGATTTTCGCTAGGATCTTCTAAATAATAAAATCCATATAAGTAACATTGCGCATTTCATTCAAACGGCGGCTGTAGTCCAGTGAGCATGACACTGGCTTCTTATACTGAGGGTTCAATTTGGACAAGTTAACAAATATATAAGTGATATTTTCAAGCTGGGTGTTTCTACAATAATTGGGTCCTATATGGCCTGTTGTAACTTGATTGAGATTCTGTAAATTTTCACAATGCTTACATCTGTATGGCTACATCCAACAAGCTGCTTTTAGCATCAATCTTATGAAGGATCAGCTAGAGTTGAGAAGCCTCTCACTTCTTGTACATGTAGTTTTGTAAAATACCCTAAAAAATAATTTTTCAAGCGCAACCTGGAGTGAAAGCCTGTATAAAGAAAGTCCATAAAGATGTGAAATATAAACTATGTAAATATTCAGTGTATGTTTATATTCAGTAGACTCTCGATTACTCCGGATGGTGGGAAAGAAATGAACTGGATAAAATACCTGAATAATCAAAGCAGAAAAAACAAATTTGAAACAGAAAGTTTGTTTTCCCCAAATATGTCATTTATAATTTGCTAAGCGTGCCCTAATAATGAAAAATGGGGTTAAACTAACCTATTTTACTGGCTCAATCCAAATAACTTGAGTGCGTTGTACGCAGTGGCTAGTGCCACCTCCTCCGGTCCACGCCCCATGAAGGCAGCGATCATCTCAACTACCGCAGGTAGCGAACATGGCTCATTTCGTTGAAACGTACAATATCGTTGTAAAAATGTCATAGATCTGAAAAAATAATTCAATTAGTGAAATTAAAGTCTGTAATATGTTTACTTTTAATGTTTATAGAATTAAGTGAAATGTTACATATTACGCCCCAGATAGCCTGAGGAATGTGAAAGCAACGAGGCGTCATGGACTTTCACGAGTCCCTTGAGGTAAAAAAAAGAAAGAAGGTAGGAGCAACTTTGTGGTTAGACATACATAATTATTAATGAATTAAGACTCTTGTTTAAAATAATATCTGCAATATTGCATAATGACCTTAAAATCGAGAAACCTTGAAACATTCCAGGACGTGTGAAACACCGGTCTAATACGAAAAATATAGCAGTTTATGCAACAATAAATTCACATTTCAAGAATGTAAATATTTGTCAAAAATCGTCATGCAAAGATATTGAAAATATCATGACAGTAAAAGTCACACTTCAATGTGCTCACTACACGCACCTAACAGTAACAGTAGTATCACAAAAAATATACAGTACGTAAGCATAAAGCTTCTCTTTCTCTCAAGAACAAACTCAAAACATCCGTAAAACTTAAAAATTGACCAGGGACCAGTTGCATCAAATTGGTTTATAGTAAGTAATCTTTCGTTTAAACAATCAATTTTTGCATTATCCACCAATCAAACAATCCATTTTCATAAAAATCTATAGTTTTTACGAAAGATTACAACTTGATACAACCGTTCCTATGTGCGCAATGTTATGCAAAAGCGGTAAAGATATTATTATGCTTTATTTATGTTATGACTGTTATACTTTATTGCTATTCTGAAAATAAGGAAATTTAGCCATTAGATTTATAAAATAAACAAGTATCTGAATAATCACCGTTCAGTTAGGGCATCCTTCACATGTGGGGGTAATTTTGAAGCCCTCGTGTTGGGGTACATAAAAGGCGAATCAGTCTCCACCAACAGTTTGTCCAGAGGGATTTTCCCATCGGACAAAAGCATCCGCACTCCATTATCTGATTTATCCTTACATAAATACCCTGCAACAAAAAAGCATGCTATTTTCACATTGTTTTATTTTGTTACTCCTCAATCAAATATCCAAGAAACTGCAACAAATTTCAAGATATTTGTAATTTTTATTTTATTTTGTTCGGTCATCCAACAGGGAGACACAATCGCTTGGTAAGACAAAATACCAAAAAAAGAAGTTAAATGTCTCCCACAATTAAAGGATAACACAGATAGGACATAACCATAAAGAAGTCAATTTGACAATGACAGATACAACAACTTTACAGTTTCATTTAACCGATTGCTCTCAATTTAACATACGACACAAAAGGGCTTGTAATATATATATAATACACATTACATTTATGGTGTAGAATAAATGAGGACATTGAAACCAACCTGTAAGACCCAAGGAATATCCTTCTTCTATATATCGGACACCCTGTTCGACAGAACCACAAAATGAATGAATAAAAACAGGAGGTAGACGGCTTTGAAATGATGACAAAATGTTTAGTAAATCGTCTTGAGCTTCTTTTTCATGAATATACAATGGTTTATTAAGTTCACAGGCCAGCTCTATCTGGAAACGCAAAGAGAATACAATCATATAGCTGAAATTCACAACTGTTTTGTCAACCGCCAATAGTTACTAAAAACCAAGGAGCACCAAGTATCCAGAATTATTTTCAGTTTCCAGAAAATACCAAGACCTGCTTCTTTTGCCAGGTAAAACATAAAACAATGATAAAATAAATGTTGGACTCCAGGTTACCCAATTTGTCCATTGTACCATTAATTCATATATAAAATTATAAAGAATGTAAGACTACAATAAGAACTGATTTTTCGCATTCTATAAGAACTCCAGAGGTTGTTAAAGCAGAGTTTAAAAAATTTCCAAATTTCACATAAAATTAACACATAAAATCAGGTTTGGAAGCGTCCTGTTTAATAAGATCAGACATTGCGATGGATTCCTACCGGAAAAGGAAAATATGTCAAGCTTAACACAAATCATATTTACCTGTTTGATGAAAACATCTCTCTGGACTGCAGGCTCGGAGAAATCTTTTCCATAATCCAATCCACATTCACCAATGGCCACACATTCGGGGGACACTGCTATACTCTTTAAAGATTGCCACAAGTCCTCCTCAATCATGGATTTGGCATCATGTGGGTGAACACCTTTAAAAACAGAAATAATTTAAATCTAATTATAATCTCCATCCTTTCTCAATTGATGACATTACAGAATAGGTTACCATCAAATAAATAAATTCTTAAACAATAGTTTCAACTGATGTAATCATCCATATGGCAGGCAGACATTGCAACTTGTCAGAGTTATAGTAAAATAAAATGTGACATACCTGCAGTGCAGTATATCATTCCAGGATATATTCTTGTAAGACGCAAGGCTTCCTTGCTATTTCTAACAGAAGTAGCAGCCACTAAAATTTTCTGGACACCTAAAATGAACATAAATAAATACCATTTGTAAATAAATCAAGTTAAAATATACAATGTGTGAGTGCATAATAAAACAAATATTTTAATTAAAATCGTTTGATGTAAAAATAATAAAATCTTAAGATAATATACATCACTAACTGAATTGCAATAGAAAAACAATTTGACATAACTGACTTTTGTATCATCTCTCATGTTTCAATTACCTGAATCTTTTGCCCTTTGAATAACGGAATCGAGATCTCTGCTGTACTTCTTGTTTGTTAAATTTGCTCCAACATCCACAACGATCAGATTTTCATAGCAATGTTTCATGACATCAGAACTTTGCGTGGGTTGGGAATCCATTGTAAATATATGCGTCTTACAATATTAAAACGATAATTCAGTCGCCTCGGGGTTTATTTATATGAGGTATGATTATTATAAAGTAAATTTAGCCGTCACCTCCTGATTTTGGAATAATGTAAATTTATTTACATTACAACATAACAGAAGTAAAGTTCGTACGTCGATTCGTGGTTCGAAAATACCATAGAGCAAAAAGCATAATATATGTGACATTATGGCAGAATAGAAAGTTTATGGCAAGACTTGCAGAAGTAGCATAAACAATTATTATTTTATGTTTGGTCGGTAGCTACCTACTGCTTATAATGTAAAGTCCGTCTAAGGCCCGGTTGTTTCAAGTTCGATCAAAGTAAGCGGTCGATAAAAGCATAGATTTTTACGAAAACGGATCGTCTGATTGGTGGAGAACGTAAAATTTCAGTTTAAACTCTACGCTTACTTTGATCGAATTTGAAACAACCGGGCCTAACTTATCTGAAGAATGGCCAAATTTGGAACTAACGACGCCATATTGGATTATCTACAGCTGACAGACCTTTCACAGACTTTTTTTACAGAGGGGTTCACGACTGTTTCGATAGTTTTTAAAGAAAATTTTAGATTGTCACCACGCCAAAAACCATTAAAAGCAGTGTTCGGGAAATAATCTTGAAAATGCACACGTTTTTTGAAGAGGAACAACGTCTAAAAGCCCCAATTATACCGTTTGATTTTGTTCATAGACTTATTGCCGCCACTTCAGGTTAGTGCTGCCATGCAGTTATAATGATTTTCCCATACTTAGTTTTTTATTTTACTATTATACAATTTCTTCAGGTATTTCTGAATCGGCAATTTACAAAATAGTTAAAGAAGGTAAAGTGGCCGTGGAAATAGGCATTAAAATATCTACACCCGGAAAAAAAAGAACAAGGATAAGTGGAAAAATTGATTTAGGCCCGGTTGTTTCAAGTTCGATCAAAGTAAGCGTAGAGTTTAAACTGAAATTTTACGTTCTCCACCAATCAGACGATCCGTTTTCGTAAAAATCTATGCTTTTATCGACCGCTTACTTTGATCGAATTTGAAACAACCGGGCCTTAGAAGCCGTAAGATGAGAAAAGTTTTAGAACATATTTTATTCGATAATTTTTTACATAGAATTTTTATTATTTATATTTTTTATTACATAATTAATTAACGAGTTCATTTGTAGAAACATCTTTTTTCAAAAATAAACTTTTTTATTTATGCACATTAAAGACTGGTTGCATCAACTTACTTTATAGCAATAGTTCATTTAAAGCATAGATTTTTTCGAGAGCGAGTCGTTTGATCGGTGGAAAATGCAAAATATCTATGCTTTGAACGAAAGATTACTATAAACCAAGTTGAAACAACGGCCCTAAACCGATTGATATCCTTACGTGTTACTGAGTTAAACATGGTGGTCATGATCATTAGGTATGAGACACCGAATAAAACCGGCGCCACACTGCGCGGATCTTCCGCCGCGTCTCTTCTGTCGTGGAACATCGCTACATTTCTTTCCATACAATATGCGCTTACGCTATATACGCTTACGCTATATAACACTACGCGGATGATCGGTCGATCTATTTGCTTTGCCGATTTGGCGCAACGGAAAAGACGCGGCGGAAGATCTGCGTAATGTGGCGCCGGCCTAAAAGAATTATTATTGTTTGGTTTTTTTCCTAAAAATTGTATTTTTCTTTGATTTTGAAAAAACGCCATTTTGTGACGTTGTGTATTTTACGAATGTATATTTTGATAAATTTATTTGTACGTTAGTTTACATTTTTTGTTTTTTATCGTGTCGTATACTGCTTAATAACTAATTTAAGAAAAAACGAATTTGCAAAAAATTCCCTACAAATGAGATAATTTTTAGACTATCGGCAGTACCACAACGATTGGGACGCCCTCCTTTATTCTCCAAATAAGTTGGACGGACTATATTCCGATCTTTACTGAAAATAACAAAATTGATGTTTTGACGGTTGTAACCTCAACCCTCAAAAATAGAGAAACTTCAAGACATCTGTCCCTTTTCGGTTCTACACATTCATGCGAACAATTTTTTTCAAGCACGAACTTTATCAAGAGTAAACCGAGAATTCGTCTTATTGATGAGAACCTGAAATCGTGTCTAAAATTAAAAATAACAATATGCAAACCAGACTTGCTCAAACTTTCTAAGGTTATGATTTAAATTTATGGATTCCTTAATTACATATTATGTTTTATCAATGAATAATATCTTTATTAAGTATGAAATCAACTTATGTTCAGTGTACCCGTAATTTAATGAAGTGCTAAAATTATAATAAAGGTTTACTAAATCAATAATCAGATTTGGCTCTCAACAAATAAAAACAAAGTTTTTAATCGTTGTAATGTACTTTTTGCTTTGAATTGCTTTTTGCTATGAAAATTTGGCTCTTTGGCTAATAAGTTTGCCGACCAATGATCTACGGCATAGATTTTTGTGTTCTCCAAACAACCCCGTTTTCGTAAAAAAATATGCTTTAAACGATCTATTACTATAAACCAAGTTAACAACGTGGTTAACAACCGACTCAAAGATAGGCAGGTCACGTCGTCAAATGTGACGAGTCCATAACACTTCAATCTGAAATACCTGTAGAACCAACATTAGTAAAATAACTAGCCATCGGAAATATAAAGCCATAGTAAAATAACTAAAATCACGGAACATGGTTCGCATCTTTGCTAAGCCCTAGTATATATAAATTATATTTTTAACGGGTCGCGGATATGCGGTGGTGGTAACATTGATAGCGTTCCGCGCTAGCATTTCCAGCCGTGTAATTTGTTTTTTTAGCCGTGAATACGAATGAAATTACGGACGTTACAGGAAGTTAAGGACAGATAGACAACGAAATTATTATGTTTGATTGTAATTTGATATTTTTGTGTTCATATTGATGATTTTATTGACTCACAGTCACAATCACTTAATTGAAACGTTTTGAAATATCTGTTTGTTTGTCATGGCCTACAATTTCACTAGGCTGAAATATTATTTACAAAAGCAAGAAATATGATTAAGTAATCATAACGAGATTAGGTGTCAATACGACAAATTGATTTCAAAATATACGTATAGGATGTCCGTAACTGGTAGTCCAAATGTCTCACTTCAAATACTTACCAAGGTTTAAATCACTTCGAAACATAATTTTAATAGGATCAGGTGTCAACATGACAAATTGATTTCAAAATACGAGATGTGATCAAAAAATACGGTGAATGAATTTTTATAGCAGCAACTGCTGACGCTACATTGATGTGAAGTTTTGATCCCGATAACCTGTTCCTTTGATAATAGCAGTAACGAGTAAGAACAAGTTGCGACCTATCCAGAGCCAGGAGAGTGAGGTCATGTTTACAAGTCTGTCACGCATCATGGATTTCTAACAACGCGTGTTTTGTTTCATGTTGCAAAAGAGTGCCAAAGAAGCTCATAAAATGTTAAAATCAGTATATGGCGACAATGTGATGATTGTGAAGACTGCTTACAAGTGGTGTGAGTGATTTAAAAGTGAAAATGAGTCTGTTCAAGACGTGCAATGGTTGGGACGTCCTTCGACCTCAAAAACAGAGGAAAGCGTGCAAGAAGTCTCAAAAATTGGCACAAAAAGAAGGCTCAAACAGGCGATTGACTATTCGAAAGCTTGCCGAAGAACTGAACATCTCGTACAGGTCCGTGCAAAGCAATTCAACTGATAATTTTCAAATGAGACGAGTGAGTTCCGCATCATGAGAACGCGCTGAGCCACATCTCGCTTCTGATCCGCGAGTTATTGGCCGAAAAAATCCTGTCTGTCCACATCCGCCTTATTCCTCGGATTTAGCACTATAACTTCTGGGTCTTCCCAAAAATAAAAACCGTGATGAATGGACAATTTTTCAACACTATCCCTGACATTGAGAAGACCACGACAGAGCAGCTGAAGGCCCTTCTGAAAGAAGCCTTCTAGAAATCCTTCCAATCATGGAACCACCTTTGGGTTAAGTGCATCGAAGCCAAGGAGAGTACTTTGAAGGAGATAAAGTCAAATTTGTCATAAACTGATTTCACTGTTTGTAATTACATTATTCACCGTATTTATTTATCACACCTCGTATATGTATATATCAGGAACGTGCAGTGAGAAGAAGAAGCGTAACTTTTATTTAAACATATGTATATTTGAAAAAAAAACTAAATTAAATATGTAGGTATTTATCTTGCAGAATATTATGGTGATAGGAATTTTACGAGGTATATCTCTTATTTCGGTTTCTTTTCAAAATATATGTTTGGGAAAAAGTAATGCTTCTTGTTTTCACTGCACGCCATCAGTATATATATACAGGGTGTACCAGAGCTAGCAGCAGAAACTTGGGCGATAGATTGCTGCCTATGTTATGAGTCTAAATTGTTCAAGTAACCATGACCTAATATCAATAGTTATGGAGATATGCAATATCAAAGTTTGCATTTTTCTTTTCATTATTTCTGACTTATTTTTTGCAAAAAGTTGAAAGTAGCTTATATCGATTATGAAAAATTCATTCGTTTTAATACAAGTCGAATAAAATTTCATAGATAAGACAAAATAAGAAATTCATACTTTGGAATTTTTATTTTTAAATAATAATTAAGGTGTTTTTATTTTTAAAAAAACAAAATTTATTTAGTGAGTAAAGACTCAAAATACGGAAATAAATAAAATATACTTTTTAAAATCATTTCTTTATATAAATAAAAAGCGTTTTAAAATCAAGAAAATACGTAAAAAATTCTTGCAAATTTAAATTGCCAAAATTTAAAATGCTAAATGCTAAATTATATATATAAAAAAATGCTAAAAATAATAAAAAAAATTAAAACGTTATAACTTTATTAATATTTAATTGTTCTTAATTTCCTTAGTACGGATTCTAGATAATGAATTATACTTAACACGCATAAAAAAACATATTATGCGTACATATAAATATTCATTAAAACTTTGCGCCGCCTAGGACACTAAGGCCCGGTTGTTTCAAATTCGATCAAAGTAAGCGTAGAGTTTAAACTGAAATTTTACGTTCTCCACCAATCAGACGATCCGTTTTCGTAAAAATCTATGCTTTTATCGACCGCTTACTTTGATCGAACTTGAAACAACCGGGCCTAATAAGGATTTTTTTGGCCTGTCGATTAATGCTTATATTTTCTTAATTATTGTAAATAATGTTCAGTTTAATACTTTTATGTAATAAAAAAGGTTTTATCTAAGTTATTGCTCTAAAAAATTGCATTCTGATATAAATAAATAATAAAAACCCACATTTTCGTAAAAAAAAAGACGAAATACGCATTTGCCTTAATTGTTGACATTTGGCAAGTGTTAAACTTTTCTATTAAAAATAAATGAACTTGACTTTCCGAAGGTTGAACCACTAGCTATATGACACCCTGTATATACAAACAGTTACCAGAGTTAGGTGCCCAATCCCCGAACTGGTTGACTACTGATTGGTGCAAGGTGGACAGCCGCCATACTGCGCGTTCAATGGTAAGAATGACTTTGATTGAAGAGCGACAGTAAATCGAACCGAATGTACCTAATACCTAACTTGGCCAGCGCTAAAACTCTTAGAATTTTCATTATAAAATAAAGAACACATAAAAATGCCAAATGAAAAAACCTTCATTAGAAAGTCATCGATCTACGCATTAAATTTGTGAAAATATAATTGTAATCGACCAGCGTCGTAAATACGCCCACATTAGATTGTCGCCCAAAATGTCTTGTATGCGCCATAGATAACATAATAATAGTATGCGCTTTGCGGCGTCAAGCCGTAAACAGCTTTTTCAGTTGCAAGTGCATACTAGTACCTACCTACACCATACCTGCGCTAAGATGTATCGAGTGCTCTATTAACATCATTAAACCCGCCGAGAAAGTAAAGTTATTTAGAGAATCAGAAAATTCTACACTACTGTATAATATTAAAAATTAAAACTATGTTTAATTTAATAAAAATCGTGGCTCGCTGTTTGCTTCATAGGGGGCCTTTCTTTCATTTTTTAATGTGAAAATTTTTTTCAGTTACGCTATTGCAATTGAATTTACGTCCATAATGAGCTTAGGCAAGCCTCTCCAAACAAACTCGCTGTGTTTTTAATTATATTACTAGATACTGGTCGTACCCGGCGTTGTACGGTTTAAGGATTAAGTTTAAAATAAATTTGTGGGGGGAAACAAAGGTTCCATTGCTTTGCAAAGCCTCATTTAAAACAATGTTTCCATTTAATCAAGAATTTAATGGGATGGATAAGATGTCTAGGGAAGAAATATGGCTGATTTTTTCCCTCGGGAATATGTATGCAAAATTTGGGTCCAATCGGTGAAGCGGTGTAGATTTGTACAGAAAATACATCTGGGGGAGAGGATGGGTTAGAGGGGAAGGAGAAATGTCGCCTATATTACCCGACTGGTCCTAAAGAATAAGTTTGCAAATTTTGAGTCCGATCGATCGAACGGTAGAGATTTGCATTGAAAATATATCATGGGGAGGGGAAAGGGGTAAAAGGGGAGGGGGTAAATTTGCGCCATTGTTACCCGCCGGTTCCTAAAGAATAAGTTTCCAAATTTTAAGTCCGATCGGTAGAACGGTAGATACACATTTGCATTGAAAATACATTAGGGGAAGGAAAGGGGTAAAACGGGAAGGGGGAAAATATCGCCCTTGTTGCCTGCTGAGTCCTAAAGAACATGATTCCAAATTTTGATTCCGATCGGTCAAACGATTGGATCAAAATTTGCATCGAAAATATGTCAGGGGGAGGGAAAGGGGTATGATAATAGGGGGAAATGTTGCCTATGTTACCCGTCGGGTCCCAACGTATAAGTATGCAAAATTTGAATCGAATCGGACAAACGTGGATTTGTATAGAGAGCAGACAGACAGACAGACAAACAGACAGACAGATAGACAGACATTGAGTTTTATAGGTATAGATTTATCAATATTAAAAAGGTAGGTGCCGGCGCCTTTTTCTTTCAAATAATTTGCGCAAAACCGAATGGAACGTTGTGTCAAAAATTGAAAACAGTAGTTGGAGAACTTAAGGAGATTTAAGGTTTTGAAGAATCAAAAATTTACATTTTTATTTATATACTAGCTGTTCATACCCGGCGTTGCACGGATTAAGTTTAAAATAAATTTGTGAGAGTAAACAAAGGTTCGAACGGTATAGATTTGAATCGAAAATATATCAGGAGGAGGGGAAAGGGTAAAAGAATAGGGGGGAAATGTCACCAATGTTAACCGACGAGTCCTAAAGAATAATTTTGCAAATTTTGAGTCTGATCGGTCGAACGGTAAAGATTTGCATCAAAAATATATCCCTCTCTATATAAATCCCTCTCTCTGTTCTATCGCCAGCGATAGAGCAGAGAGAGGGATTCGTAAGTTCGACTCGGAATAAAGTGCTTTGAAGGAACCTATAGGGGGATGACACGACTGACTGGTTTAGGTGACTTTACATGATTCACTAAAACAGATTGAGTATTTTAACAAGGTTTATTACAATAAGTTTGATTTACAAACGTTATGTTTTCTAATTTCATCCTATCCGCTATCCAACCTGCGTTATTTAATTGGATTTATCAAAATAATTGGCCACTATCCCTGCGCTGGAACTATCCAGCAAATCATGCCTAAGTAACGGTTTGTATCACTAAGATTTTACATTACATTATATCTTCCCTTCTACTCCCGTCCCACATTCCCCTCCACCTTATCCACTCGCTATTAAAGTAAGTCAAAGTAAATTATTATATTCAGTGTAAAATTTGTAATTGGCATAATTTTAAAAACCATTATTTCATATTTTTAAGATTGTTGTTTTGTTGTTAATTTTCCCCAAAATAAAATAAATAAATAAATAAGATAAGGTTGGCGAATTCCGCGAGTTGAAGTCCAAAATGCACCGCTGGGAAGGCGCCGTCCTCAGGTCGAGTCGTCAGGAGCATCGCGAGGTGTTCGCGCGCCTCAGGATCCGCTCGGCTGCAACCTCAGCGTCCGTCATCCGTCAGGTCCTGCGCTCTGATTATCGAACGCCTCGCTCTCGTATTTTGAATCCGCGATATATTTCCAGTGAGGGAGTCATAGGCAATAGATTTAACGCGATCTGATATAATTTATGTTTGGTAGGTATGAGAGATTGTCACATTGAAATGATGACAAATTTATTTAGATGGAGTTGCAATACTCAGATCAGAATGGAGATGAATAATACATGCGTGCTATTGCATTTTGATTCAAATAAGTTACTAAAATTATATTTACATTACGACTTAAATTTATATCAGTAGATCACGATTACTTTACTAGCTAGGATTTGGATTGCTTTCGCGATTTATGCGGGACGAACTCATGATGTTGAATTGTGAGTTGATCCTAGGTTTTACGAAATTTTACAAGATTATGGCGAAGTTCTAGTGTTGAAATGGTACACAGGCAACGAGCGTCACGAGGGTTCTGCAAAATGAGAATAAATACAATAATTAGAATTATACCTTATGATATAGTTGATGTCAGAAGAAGCAGAATTGTGATGTTTGTTACCGGGAAGAGCAGAAGATCTGATATCCTGAACCCTCGTCGAAAGGATGTTAGCACCAGTATCGTATGTTGAATAAAGAGACCGATTATCGCTTTGCGGAGCTTTATATAGACTTGTGCCAACGAAATGTCGCACCGTAGTGTTGTGCAACTGATAAAATTTTGCAAACTTGGATATTGCATATCTCTATAACTATTAACATTAAGTCACGATTGTTTGAGCATTTTCGACTCATTATCAAGGCAGGAATCTGACCTGAAAATTTTTTGCTACTAGTTATGAGTCATCCTGTGTGATTCATCTTTCAAATAACTATGTTTATTAACGTGTTTTATCTTCAGTGCATAACCTCTCTGGAAACTGGCTCAATGTCTTATACAGGGTTATTTAGAAAATATTAATAACCTCTCAGGACTATATTTGTGCCTTGATTATGAGTCGTAAATGTTCAAGCAACCATGACCTAATCAATAGTTATGGAGATATCCGACAGCAAAGTTTGCATTTTTTCAATATTTCTAACTTATTTTTTGTAAAACGTTGGACTATCATTGCAGAAAATTATATCTAATATGAAAAATCGGTCGCTTTAAGACAAGTTAAATAATATAAAATAATAAAAACCTTCCAGTTCCAATTGGAAAACATTCCAATTGGAATTTCTGCAGGGTTTTTATCATTTTATTTAACTAGTATTGAAACGAATGAATTTTTCGTAATCGAAATAAGTTACTGCAATGATAGTTAAACATTTTACAAAAAGTGTATCAGAAATATTGAAAAAAAAATGCAATCTTTGATGTCTCATATCTCCAGAGCAGAAAACCCTGTTTTGGCAACTTTTAGATATTTTTGTCAACTATACATCACTACGAATTCAAAAATAGTCAGAACCAACATTTTTATAATTGTAATTGATAAAAAGGAACATTGTTTTTGTAATACTCCTATTTCGGGATGACGTTGCTTCCAGTAAAGACTTTGTTCTCGTAAGTATTTATTTGGGTAACAATAACGGTTTAGACAATCGTTTATACAGTAAGGTGCGGTCGGAATAACAATGGTAGTAAAAGAGAGAGCGACTCGACATTCACGCGCCTTTTTATACATTCTCTCTCTGTCATGCAGTCTCTTTCTGGCGTCGCGACATACGTTCCTCAGATCTATTACAGTTTTCACCACTTTTGTGTTAAGAAATATCTACATGTTTCAGAGCCCATGGCCCCTTCGTCAGGATACAATTGTATACTAACAAATTAAATACAAAAGTGGGCAAAATAAAGTTACTTTTTATCAATTATATTAATAATGTCACCACAAAATGATTTTGCTGTTTTTGAAGAAATTTTTATAATTATACATATAGTACATTTATTACTTTTTTGGAAATATTGAGTTAATATACTTTAAATAAAAAAAATTGGCTTGAAATGGTTTAATTTGCCAGTTTTAGCCACTTTTCACCTAGTTTTGGCCATTTCGGTATACCGGTTCCGGCACTCCGATTACTATAAGGCTTCGTAATATTTTAAATAGAAATAAACCAACTAGGTAGAAAAATTATGAGTTTTATTATAATTATGAATTTTTCGTCTTCTGATCATTTTCAAAAGAAAAAGAATTTTATTTATTGGTATATTTTGAAACAGAGGCCAGCCTGATCAGGTATCTGCGGCATGACAAATGTATTGGCTCCTTTCCTCAGATTACTTATTTCACAGTCGTCCTTTCACGAATAATTTTCCAACATAATAGCGTAAAATATTTTTACTACTTTTGAATTACTACTAATATATAATCTTCTTTTGAATTTGTTTCAAATTCTTTAAATCATTATGGTCATGGCTCTGGAATCCAATTTACATTTTATGAGATATTTTCTGATCCATCAATTAGTTATTCCTCGTCTGTTGGGCATTCTTTTATTTTGTTCAAAGTGATAGCTTTTTACTTCATTCAACTTTTGTAAAATGTTTTCGTCTTCCTTGTCTCCTTTTTTGCTTCTTTTGCTGCCAATATATTCTTCCAGTTCTCAGATGTTAGTAGTACAGAAGGACTTTTTTCCCTTATACCCCTAGCATTACTGCGTTTTTCTCCGCCCAGACTACACAGTTTTTAACTTACCCCATGGTGCTTTGTTATGAAGAGTCAACAGAAATATTGTTACGTGGCGCATGTGACTTTGTTTGAGTGAACAATTCATTTTTTGAAACTGCTGAAGTCGATATTTCGCTTAAACGCTAATTAATTAATTTTTTTTGAAAAGGGTATTGTTGAACTGGCACTTCGTGCTGGATATTACTTGTTGAATCCACTGTAATAGTTGAATTACAATCAATGCTTGATGCGTCAATTGAGTCTCATTGAGAATGTTGAGGATGCTTATTGAGAAAGTGCATTAGAGTAATTTAACTCATTCGGAACTGAATTATCATCTTCAGAGAAACCATTCATATTGCGTATAGCATTGCTGCTTCAGCACAACCAGTCCAATCTAAACCATTTTGATATAAATTTGTCAAATTGACTTATCTATGATTATGTCCTATTTGTGTTATCGTTAATTGAGGGAGACATGGAAATCTTTCAGCAGAACAAAAGTAAGATTGCCGCGTCAGTTGTGACCATGAGGAATTTTTCTACAAAGAAATAAACTAGGTTTCTAAATAAATTTAAATAATATTACCAGGGCTTTCATTCAATAGACTAAATTGATTCACAAACTCAAATATAAAGCCATGTATTCACTAGGGGATAAATTATCTCTCAACATCACGCGCGGCATAGAGTCTACGTGACGTTGCAACGTCGCGCACTGTTCCGCGACATCGCGCACAACATAGCGGGGCATTTCTACGTGCCGCGGAAACGTTGCCATGCGCACGTACTCGAGCGAGCTCACGGGGACATCGGGCTGCGCGTCAGTATCACATGGTATGTTTACTAGTGAATGCGCATGTGTTGTATCTGTCAACTGACATCAATGTGGGGAAACGAAATTATTGTTCTCCAACTCATCGCCGTACAATTTTGTGGGGCACTTCAAACCGTGAATATAAAAATAAAATGATGTGAGGGCCAACAGCGTTCCTTAATATTGTCTTGCTTGGCTATGGAAGGCCCGATTATTTGTAATAAATTGTCAAAATCAGTTGTTGTCATTCGAGTGAAATTGACAAAAGATCGGTCAGACATTCGAAGACAGACAGACAGACAGACGAAGATCGCATAGAATATCCATCCTTCTTTCTCTTTGCAGTAAATAATTTCGAACCTACCACCTTTTTCTTCTCTTACGTTTCGATAAACTCGTTAAAATATATAGATACGCAGCTGTCATCCTAACGTCATCGGGCGGCAAGTGTAAATAGATACGCAGCTGTTAACATAACCTCATCGGGCGACAAGTGATATGCGAGTCCCGGTGTGTACACATCAAATGACCGCGTCATTGTCCCCGAAACATGAGCGAAGATGTTGATGCGACATGCCGCGCGGAATGTTTCGCGATTTTTCCCCTAGTGAATACATGGCTTAAGTAGTTAAAAGTTATTTTCGGATTACTTACCCCTGAGTTCTTATTGTTTTTGCTAACATTTTGATTAATTTTCATGAATGTCACCAAGAACTTCAATCGATAAGTAGTCAAAGAAAGAAACTAATAAAAATAATACAGTTGTCCAAGAATTGCCAATATCGTGGCAGTGGCCAAAGCCGGGCCATCTGCCCCATCATGGTCAGTTTAAACGATTCTCCTTTGCGCTCAATTCTGTACTATCTATTGCGTGACTTTCCAAACGAGTCTCTAAGTCATCCGTGTACCTACACGTGCCGCTAGTATGCAAATTATTAAGAACCTATTAACTAAGTAGGTACACAATGTTGCGGTAAATGGAATATAGATGAGGGTACCTACCTACATAGTCATTAGAAATTGTTTAATGTTATCGCACTGACTTCAGTGAAGTACTAGTAGACATCATAATCATCAATTTTGGCTCTGGTAGGGTCGTTCTCTCCAGAATTTTCCTCTATCGGTCCTTATTACGAGCTGTGTTTCTCTCCATTTCTAGATTTCTAAGGCCCGGTTGTTTCAAATTCGATCAAAGTAAGCGTAGAGTTTAAACTGAAATTTTACGTTCTCCACCAATCAGACGATCCGTTTTCGTAAAAATCTATGCTTTTATCGACCGCTTACTTTGATCGAACTTGAAACAACCGGGCCTAAGATGTATATGTCATTGATAACGTTTTCACTCTGTTGATCTTGAGTACAGCAATGACTTCACATGACCCAATTGTCAAAGCCTTCCTATTTTGAGACGCACATCTCAAACAAAGTATACATGGCTCACTATGGTAGCATCAGCGTCATAATGAACCACGTATGTATAGTATGAGAAATTTTCTAAAATCGGGCCGAAAATTCGCCTCAAAATTTTCCCTTGAAAAATTCCCTTGAAAAGGGCACGCTCATTCACTCGCATGCGGATATGTATGTACATCCACAAGTACCCACAATTAAATGTATTATTAAATGTTGGAAGAATGGAGGCTGGCCCTGTGATTATATATTATCGTGTATTTAGATGTCTTGTGTACCTAATTCTTCAAGGTATTGAAGATTATATAAATATCATTGTTCGTGCAGCTTTATGATGTGGATACGACAAACACGTATTACCGGATTACAATATTACTTTTGTGTAAGCATTTATTTAGTCAAGATATTTCACAAGTTCTCAGTGTTTAATATCTGATGTCATCGTTTATTTTAGTTCATACATTATTTTTGAATTTAATATTCAAATTATCAATGATAATCAATTCATTATTATTATCAAGTGAAAAGGGAACTGCGTAAACAGAGAATGTTGTGCTTGAATTTCGAATTACATGAAGATAATTGTAATTTTGTTGTTTAGGGAGATTGTTTTATATTTATTCAGTTTTCCTTTTCAAATGTCCGCTTTCTTTAAAAATCATTAAAAAAATTTTTTTTTTCAAAAACGGCAAAATAATTTTGTGGCAACATTATTAATATAATTAATAAAAATAAACAAAAGTGGTGAAAACTAAGTATATTTTTATTAATTATAATTTTAATAGATATTATTTATTTTCGCGATGAACCATTTTCCAAATACGAATAGGTTATCGGTTAACTCGTGATTTTTATGTTTGTAATTTCGTTTTAATAAAGTAACTGTAGTGTTTTTGCTAGTCCTGTATTTTTAATGTCATTACCGATAATACAATAAGTTAAAAAATCCTTTTCACTGAATAACAAAACCAAAAATAACAAAACTCCTTAGTTTAGTTGCAAAACGCAAAATTTAGAACGTTTAACAGAATTTTCGATTTATTCGAAGTTTTATAGAACATAATTATTCACATAAATAAAAATTTCGCGTAAATTATTTTTTTAGTAATATAGTATAAATATAATAATTAAAAAAACTAGGTGCCCGTTGCACGACTACGCGTGCAATATAGAATGGCGGCAGATTCACTGATGATTAAGTAACGAAGAAGAAGAAGACGGACTCACTGTTGGTTGAGTAACGAAGAAGAAGGTTGACGGTAGACACTGCGCGCCGAGCTCCCCTTTCCGGTAACGCCCCGATCGCGAAGATCGGACTGCGCGTTCGGGAATAAACGCCGAAAAACTTAAAAGTCGTGGCGACCGCTGCGCGGCCGTGTCGATTTCACAGATTTGTCAGTTTTTAAATCATTGTGTGCGCAAAAGAAAACTATTTATTTTAGGTCAGGTTAGGTTAGGTCATAAATGAAAAAATATGAATGAATACGTGAAAAATTATGAATCCTAATTAGAATTTTTTTTAAATTGCTTTTTTCAAATAAAAAATTAACATATCAATAAAATCTTTATCGACTTTTTATAAAAAAAATATTTTAGCTTATTTTTAAAAAATGGCTTTTCCAAAAGAAGTAAGAAATAAATTTTAAAAACACTACATTAAACAACATAACAAAACAGTTTTTAAAATTCAAATCTATCAAAAAATATCGGAGTGAGAAAAAAATTAATATAATGCGGTAAAAGAGAGATCCCTGAGACGAAACTAGCTGAAAAATATACAATTTTTAAATTTTCGAAATCCGGCTTTAATAAAAATAAAAAATATAATCTCATAAAAAAAACTTTCAAATACACGCAATTTAATACAAATCGAGGTCGTTAATTTAAACGAGAAGTCACTCTCGGCATGCAATGGAAGATTTTCTAATAAATATTTATTCAATTTAAATATTGATTAAAATTCATTGAATTTATTGATTGAAAAAATCCTTTTTTGCTTATAACTTGTATTGTAACGAAAATTGTAAATGTACTGAAAAATATTATTTTGTGGAATAAGTGAAGAATAATTTTAATAATAAAAAGAAGAGCTACACTTTCATTCAACTTTGTCATCTAATCGTCATCTAATTACAAAATACATTTATAAATACTACCCTTGAAAACAATAGTTACATTCAGAAAAAATGTTTTAAAATAAATATTTTTTTATATTGAATAAAATAACCGAATTGAAGATAGGTATACTATTTTGAATATTTTATGCGATGTTAAATTATTTTCTGCTCTGATTTATGTATTCACATTTTCTATTGGTATATGATTCTGTAACAAACAAAAAAATTAAATAAACAAAAAATAAAAACCAAAAAGTAATAAATGTTTCGACGAATTATCCCGAATGAACGTTAAAAGCATCGACATCGCGCGGCATTTTAACCTCAATGTGATTGCAAAAGACATGAGGAATACTCCGAATGAAAATTCAATGGATCGAAATCACGCGCTATTATTTTCGTGAAGACGATTTAAATAAAAACAGAGAAGACTTTGAAGGGTGGAAAAGTTGTTTGTTGTTGAAAAGGGTTTTATCAATATTCAAAAGACTCGAGTTATAATTTAATAAATAACCATAAAAGCTAAGTCTTCAATTAATTGTCATTATATTTCATACTCACAGAAAAAAGCGTAAATATGTGCGAAAAAAGGTTACATGAACGACTTTGTCAAAAAAAGGCTGAAAACATTAAAAAATGATAAATAAAATGTTAAAGGATAAGAAGAAAAAAATGATGAAAATCACGCGCTATTCGTGCGTCCAAGTTTTAAATTCCAAAGTATCGTAAAACTCACAAAGATATGAAGTAAAAACAACATTTCACTGTGAACATGAAGAAGAAAACAAATGTTAAAACAAATGTATTTTGTAATTTAAAAAAAAAATCGTCTTTATCATTTATACTTGCAGAGAAAATGGTGAAAATATGCGAAAAAGAGTTAAAAAAGGCTTAAAAACGGCTTTATAAGAAAAAGGCTTCATATATACACAGATCGAGTTCGTTAATTTAAAGGTGACGTCACCTCTGTTCCATTGCATGATTTTATATCAAATATTGACTGAATTTACGAAAAAATATTAAAAAATTGAGCGCAGCATGCGCGTACGACGCCGATGGGAGGTCTCCCGGTACTCAAGAGAATCAAATAAAACGTATTAATAAATACATTCCTGCGAGGAACGATGCGTTTCGGGAAAACAAATGAAAAGCTAGAAAATGTATTCAATTTATCGTCTTTGTTTAGCTTATAACTTTTCTAAAAATAAAAATAAAAATAGAGTAATCTGTGAAAAGCTAAGCCCTACAAAACGTATTTTTTAGATTTGAAATTGGCCGTACTGTTGCGAAGTTACGGCTGAAATTGTAAAATCCAGATGTAAGCTTCAGTCACGCTAAAACGTTTCATTTTGAAACAATATTTTTTAATAGACTCGTTAGCTGCACTCTTTCTCTATCGATTGAGATATCGCCGGTGAAGGTAGGCCTCCCCGTCGCGGAGCAGCATACAAAAATATAAAAAACGCACTAAAAAGATTGCCGCTGCTTGGACACGCGTCTGGAAGTAATTATTTAGAATAGAAAAGATGCGCACCGTCGAGCGCCAAGCGATGATGACACTTGCTTGTCTGTGCATTTTTTTGACCGAGTTATTAAAGAAACGGAAATTTCGACTTTGGTTGCGAACCAAGAAAAGTGGAGGGGGTAAAAATATTTAAAAATATGCGCAAAAGATGGCACCTCCAACTATTGTTTGAACATGGTACTCGATTTTTTAATTTCGTTAAAACTACGGCTACAGTTGCAGAAACGACGCTGTCGCGTAAACGGACCGAAAACGGGGATTTATTTTTGCATTTCGGCGAGAAAGAAAGCTACGCAAAATTGATGTATGTAAAAAAAAAGATGGCCGGATTCGGCACAAAACGTCATACTTTTTTTTTAATCCGATCGTAAGACACCGAGATGTGTAGTAAAAACGAAATTTCACGCCATCGAGCATAGAAACTAAAAAAGAAGAAGAAGAAAATAAAATTTTCACGCGGTACAAAGTTTTCCTTTGTATTCTTTTTAAAAATTGTGATTATCGTGTATATTCGCGGAGAAAACGGTAAAAACGTACGAAAAAAAAGCCGAAAAAACCCCAAAAAACGGCTTTGTCCAAAAAAGGCCGAAAACGCGTAAAAGATGATTAAAAAGTGTTTAAGGATAAGAAGAAATAAATGATGAATTAGAAATCACGCGTTATAGGCGTCTCCGTCATAATCAAGTTTCAAATTCCAAAATTTCGAAAAACTCGCAAAGATATGAAGTAAAAACGACTTTTCACTCTAATGGGCATAGAAACGACATTAGAAAAATAAGAAAATATTTTTTTATAAAATGTCACGTGGCAAAGAGTTGTCCTTAGCATTTAAAAAAAAATTGTGATTATCGTGTAAACTCGCGGAGAAAACGGTAAATATGTGCAAAAAAAAGACAAAAAACGCAAAAAAACGGCAAATGTTAAAAATTGGTGGATATATCGCGGAAAGTACCTTACAACTTTAATATAATAGGTAGAAGATTACATAATGAAATATCTATAAATTGTGGATTGTGGCGGATGGAGAGTGGCGAGGGAGAGAAAATAGATATTGTTGATTTTCTACAATTTCACATTAGTGCGGTTTGTCAGTTTAGAGTCTATACCCTTCACTTACAATTAATTTATCATCTGGACGACCCACACCCTGTTGTGCATGTCAATTCGCAACCAGATCTACCAAACAATTTACACACGGATTTATTCAATGTAATGTTGACCCATCGAACAATTTGTTTTGCAATGAATTAATTATGACAACTTCCAACTCTTTCCGTTGATTCTTTGAAAAGAGCAACAATCTATATAAATAAAAATGTAGATGTTCGTTTGTACAAAATCGATAATCTCTGAAAGTTCTTCACCGATTGCTTTGAAATTCTGGCATAATGTTGCATTCGATTACGGGGATGTTTTTGTATACCTAATTCGTTTTCATATACCTACTATTAATTTATATAAATAAAAATGTAAATTTTCGATTGTCCTAAATGATAAATCTCCTAATGTTCTCTTTGACATAACGTTTCATTCGAATTCGCACAAACTATTTGAAAAATGGTGGAGGTACCTACGTACTACCCTTTCAATATTGATAAATATTTACGAGTTGATAATATTTAGACCGCATTCAAAAGAATGTGCGCGAAAAATGTGTGTTGTTACGATGCAAAATATGAACACGAAAGAAGTTTTTCTAGTAAGTAGGTAACCCTTTTTAAACTAAAAAATATATATTTATTTGGAATATCATATTGAGGCTTGTAATAGGGCTTGCCAGGCAATTTTCCCCCCGCTTTCTTCTTACCGTACAAATCTAGAGAATGGTCTTTTGATTGTGATCGACCTATAGATATAACATTTTTCAAATTCAATTTTTTTTTGATAATACCTATTCGGTCGTCCGTGCTTAAATAAAACCTTTGAAGCGATGAGAAAATGCAACCAATCGTATCGCGATATCTATACTTATAAACCTCAATGCCTGTCTCTCTGTTCTCTATATAAATCTACATACACCCTTTGTCCGATTTGACTAAAATTTTGCATCCTTATCCTTTAGGACATTTCTATCCCTTCCCTTCCCCCTGATATATTTTCAATGCAAATCTGTACCTTTCGACCGATTGGACTCAAATTTTGCATACTTATGCTTTAGGACCCGGCGGGTAACACAGGCGACATTTCCCCCCTCTCCTTTTACCCCTTCCCCTCCCCCCGATATATTTCCAATGCAAATTTATAACGTTCGACCGATCGGACTCAAAATTTGGAAACTTATTCTTTAAGACCCGGCGGGTAACATAGACGACGTTTCCTTCCACCACTTTTACCCCCACCCCTCCCCTAATACATTCAAAATGCAAATCTGTACTATTCGATTGATCGGACTCAAAATTTGGAAACTTATTCTTTAGGACCCGAAAGGTAACATTTCCACCCCACCACTTTTACTTCTTCCCCTCCTCCCGATATATTTTTAATGCAAATCTGTACCGTTCGACCGATTGGACTCAAATTTTGAATACTTATTCTTTAGGACCTGACAGGTAATGAAAGCGATTTTCCCCCTCCCCTTTACCCCACTCCCTCCCCTGTTATAGTTTCTGTACAAATCTACACCGTATGACCGTTCTGACCCAGATTTTGGATCCTTATTTTTCAAGACCCGGCGGGTAATAAAGACAACTTTTCCCCCTCCCTTCTTACCCCACCCCCACACCTGATGTATTTTGTGCAACGTTTGCCGAACTGATCCGAATTTTGCATTCTTCTTTTTTAGGTCACGGCGAAATACATAGGTCACAATTCCTTCCTGGACATCCCATCCATCCCAGCCTAGAATAAATGGATCCTTTTTTTATTATTAGAGACTGCGAAACAACGAAACCTTTGTGTCCCCTCACAAACTTATGTTTAACTAAATCTTTAATCCGAGCAACGCCGAGTATGAACAGCTATCAATATATAAAAATGTAAATATTCCTTTGTTCAAAATCTTAAATCTCAGAAAGTCCTTCACGGATTGACTTTGACACAATGCTGCATTCGAATACTCGCATGTTTTTATATATCTACTACCTTTTTATATACCTAACAGTAGCGTGCATTAGTAAAGATTCTAGGAAACAAATATTAATTAAATAATCCTTATCTTAAGAAAAAGGTGATTTAAAATTCTAGCTGTAATTCGTCCTACGGCTAGAAGTTTTATTTCTGACGTTTCCGTTTAACGTGACGTATCTGTTTTTTTCCGATTTAAAATTCTAGCTGTAATTCGTCCTACGGCTAGAAGTTTTATTTTCGACTTTTCTGTGCCTAACTTTATGTCAATTCTTCATTTATTTCGCCCAATATTTCGTTCCATAGATATACCTAGACAAGTCGAGAAAAAAAACGTGTATTTTTATGGCTGCGAGTTTTGTGTAATAGACAAGTAAATTTTTCATGGAATAGCGTGTTTCTCCGAAAGGTCCTATGCCAGGTGAGAACTACGCGCACGTCATTACAGAAATGTTATTTTTTTACAAATTCCACCCAAAACTTTCGGTGTAAATTCTATTTTTCATTTCTATGGTGAATGTAAATACCATATGTCATATCATAAAGATTATTTACGACGACATTGCCATCGATGATATCATAAAATGTTTGATTTATTTTTGTGAAAATAAACGTTTGTCTGAAATTAGTATTATTCCTGTTAATTACATTTAAATCGTCTTCGAAATATATTGAAATTTTTTGCCGTATTACCTATATATAAAATATTTATTTATTTAGGAAATATTGTTTACAATACTTCTTTTATAGTGCAGTTATGTTTGTGGATTGAAGCTACTCAAAATAGTTCATTATAAACAATTTTTTTTTTTTTAAATGTATAAACCCTTATAGGTATATAGTCGGTCACAGCATAACCTAAGTTTATATCCACTGCACGCCACTGATACCTACTATAATACAGATGTCACATCTGTGACAGGTAAAAAGATTTTTTGGAAAGCAGCAAAATTGAATACATAGTAAAATTAAACATATTAGAAACGTGTGCTTTCTCTTTTCTTTATTTTCCATTTAACAAGAGTGAGCCACAGCAACGCATAGCCAGCTGCAGCTAGTATAAATATAAAACATTACAATGTTGTGACATAAAATAATACTAATACACAGCTTGGTAGGTACCTAATTAGAATCAAGGAATAAATTAGGTCGGAATAATTGTTGGCAAATGCGACAATTATTGGTATTATTATCAACATTAAAATGGATTTCACCATTAGTATACATACATTTGCGTGCACGTTTCGAATAAATTAGTTTTTTTAATCCATTTTTTTCAAATTAATCAACTCAGATTTGCGTAGTCGACCTAAGTAGGTACCTACTTCCCAAGTTATCAATAATAATTAATTCAATATCAGGTGTGTTTCCTGTCATTGTTCTGGCTTCGATTCCCGGTGAGGTCACAATTTAATCTGTGATTTACTCAAGCCTGGGTGTTTTGTGATGTATTTCACTTCTTTAATTGGGATTTGTAAAAAAATTAGCATTAAAATTGAATTAAAAAATATAATACCTATAAAAGTCATTTTGTGCATCACGAATTGGGAAATTTGAAAGGAAATTGAGTCACGAAAGGAGGAAAGTGAAAATTAAATATGTAAACAAATAAACAAGAACGGATTTCAAACAATTCTAGTCTTGTCGTTGGTAGTATTTAGCGGTAAATCTAAAAAGAGTAAATCGAAAAATCATTTCATTTTTTTAGTTCAAAACGTCGTATCAAATCATGTTTCGTAACAAGATTAAAGAGTAGGTACCTACACCGCTGCCATGACGATAAAGCTGATTTTCTTTTCTTAAATATTTATCTTTATGATATTTAAAATAATATTTTCAATAGACCTTTTTGGCATTTGCTACCCTTAATTTATTGGGCTAAACATATATCAAAATAGGTAAAATATCATTAAATCGATTTCATATAGGTATCTTTACAATATTAAATAAAAAATAGTTGTTTATTTTTGATAAAAATAAAACAACATATTTCTGTCTTTTTTACTCCTTTTCTTTTAACTCGTAGCGTCTGCTTGTCTGCCGAAAAAACTATGGATTGATGTTTAATCCTTTTCCCGTGATCCAATCGAGCTGAAACTTTGCAGGCAGACTCGCGGCAACGATAAAAATGATCTAACAAATTTTCGTTTAAAAAATTTAATAATTATAGTATTATTTTGGATTTTTCAAAATTTTAACGACTTACATAATTATATTGTCTAATTTTCGAGCAAGATGCGTGGAGTCGGCGCAAAACCTGTTTCAATGAGAAAGGGAGTATAAAAAAACGTTTTTATGAGTTATTTTTTTTTTATTTGTTTAATTGGTAATATCTACAAATAATATTTTATTACAATGCTACCCAGCAAATATTAACAATTTTTTTTTGTACGTTAGACCTCACCAAAAAGAAATAAGTGAAAAACAACAACATCACCTTTGAATTATGTTTTTCACCAAAACACGATGTGATTAAAGCACCAGCAAGTTTTATGCGCAAATCACGGATTTAAGTCACTGGAAGATGTTATAACAAAATTGCTCAATTTGATATCTGCACGCAGATTCAATAAACGTAAATTATTAGAAATATTCAATGAGGTAAACTCAGTGTATGGGTTTACTTATGTATAACAATGTGCGATGGTTAGTTAAGAGGCCCCAGTACACGATTTTCGTATTTGCTCTCGATTTTGCTAAATTTAACGTAAACTTATTAAATCATTTTGCAAAACTCATAGCTAAACAGGCTTTTAATCAATTTTATTATGATAGATCCATTTACTCTTGAATAATTTCCTCAAAAAAATATGAACAAATATATTGTTATAACACCAAAAAAATTATAACCCCGAAACACTATTTTAGTTTTCATGCAATAGAGTTATCTTTGGTACACTCGATCTCGTATATTTTCAAATAAAGACCAAATATTTTATTTAAAAATTGATTTATACAATTTGAAGAAGAAGTGGTGCTGTGCTATTCAGACATTAATATTTTTCGACAAATTGTTAAATATATCGTTTTTAAAAAGACAAAAATTAAACTTGTGTGTGGTGAGGGATTTCTGTTGTTGAATAATGGATTTTTCTTGCCACGCTATCAACCGATGCGCGGTCAGAGTACCGGTTGCGGACATCGCTTACTTTGCAGTCGTTGGCAGCGGTCTCAATTTCTATATCCGTAGTAATCATGCATTGTTGGAATTTAGGTACATTACAGCAACAAAATATTTCTTCAGCGATTATTATGCATTTATTCCGTAAACTGATCAAATAAATATAACCCTCTTTCACAAATTAAATGTTTGACTTGATTTTAATCTGTGTCACCTAATTTTTAAACCCCAATAATATCTAATAACTTCGCTGTCCATCCTAGAATCCAATATCATTCCGTTTTCAAAGTAAGTATATAATTTCAAAATTGTTATTAAGAAAACATTGGCTCTATGTTTTTTAATAAAATACTCTTAATTATCATTGAAAGATTTGGCAGATACTTCGTGGTGCAACATTTTAATTTAAAATATGTTTTAATTTACTTCGTAATACACACACAATATGAGCTATTAAATTACAACTGTAGTTTCGAGAGGAGCAGTCCCTCTCATCATCAGGTATAGATAATAACTTACAGTCTGTCAATAAAGTCTTGATCGTGGGTAAACTGAGAAACAAAAAATTATTTTACTGGCAATACTAGCAGTTCCGTCATTCTTGTCATTTTCTTGTATTGTTTTGGGTTGAGGTTAATTTAAGAAGTGGTGGATTCTTTGTTTTTAATATTTTTTAACGTTGAAAGACTTTAAAAACAATAATATGAGTAAAACAATTCGTAGTGGATCTAGGCGGATAATTTTTAGTGTGTATACGCATTGTTTGGCGGAGTTTGAAGCCGGAAAGCTATCATGTGACATCAATAATGTTTTCGAGCGAAGATCTCAAATGACTGGTAAGTACTGTGTTCATTATACTTTAAATTATTTTTTCTTGATTAATTTTAACATTTAAATGTATAACAAGTCTATTAGACTACATTCTAGGGTATTTAATTTGTTTCGAATGTATCTAATAAATGACAGATGACAGATTGTAGTGACGGTCAAGGAACAAAACACGGTAAGCGCCATTTAGGTTAGACGAAGCGTATCACTACTACGACATAATATTACTTTTCAATTTTCTCCTTTTTTCATATCTAATCTATTTAATATACTTAAAATACAAAAATATATTGCCGAACATTAGCATCAGCTCATTGGCAGTGTGATAAGTAGCTAAACTGAGTAACTCTGAAACTGATTCTAGAAAAATAAATTAATGTGTTGCTCATGAATTTCAATGTTTTTTTTTTCAGGCACATCCTGAGTTCTGTAAGAAGAATTGTCAAGGAGGGAAATACAACCCGAGGCAAATTTACAACACCGGGTAAACACAGGAAAGAGCGACCAAAAAAGAATTGGATGATTTTGACATCTGTGCCATAAGGCAAAAAGTGCATTTTTTATACAGTAAAAAAAGAGGTGCCCACTTTGAGAAGTTTGTTGCAAGTTGTACGGGGCGATTTAAATTTTGAAGGAAGCCATGAACTTTTGCGAAAAATTTTAATCAGCATAGGATTTTCATACAAAAAATGCTCTTCGAATAGAGCAGTATTAATGGAATAGAGCAGTAGTAATATTTTTTCTATACTGTGTTTTTTTAACTTAATGTTTTTATTAAATTCTTTTATATTACAATAATTATATCTCTTTTATTTTTCCCTTAATCAATTTATTTCATTTAATTATATTATATAAAATCACACCAGATGACATGACCTCAGTCGGATACAGACAGCCATACTAGTGTATGTTCTAATATTTATAATTTGCTGGAAGTTTTTTATGTCTGGAAGTAAAAATAAGTAAAGTATGTAACACTTTTGTGTCTTATAGGTTGATAAAAAATCATTTTAAAGGAACAAAAAAATAATTACGAAAAAATTTTCGCTTACAGTGTTTTACTTTAACACAGTCAATCTTTAAATAGTGTTACCATGTGAACGATAGCAGCGCCCTCAATTATTTGTCAAGACTTTCTTGACAGACTGTATCTATTATTGTCTATACCTGATGATGAGAGGGACTGCTCCTCTCGAAACTACAGTTGTAATTTAATAGCTCATATTGTGTGTGTATTACGAAGTAAATTAAAACGTATTTTAAATTACTCTTAATTAGATCTTTTTACTCCCTTTCTTTTAATTCGTAGCGTCTGCGGTTTGTTGTCTGCCGGAAAAACTTTGGATCGATTTTTAACCCTTTTCCCGTGTTATAATCGAGCTGAAACTTTGCAGGCAAACTCGTGGCAACGATAAAAATGACAAATTTTTGTTTATTTTTTTTAATAATTATAGTATAATTTTGGATTTTTCGAAATTTTAATGGTTTTTTCAAATGTTTTTTCGACGTGTCCAGTAGGCACGAAACCTGATTCATTGAGAAAGGGAGTACAATAAAAATAGTTTTTTTATGGGTTAGTTTTTTATAATATTTAAGTTTAATGAAAATATAAAATGCATCCTACTTATTCCCGTTACTATATCACATGTGTAATAGGTATTAATCATTAATCAAAATATATAATTCTCTATATAACAATGTCCGTCACTAATGCTACCAGATGGCTCAAATAATAAATAATGTAGTATAAGAAGCAAAAAAATAATATAATAATGTGGTATAAGAAGCAAAAAAATCATAATTCTCTATTTAATAAAGTCCTTCACTAACCCTACCAAGATACTACGCTACTCTAGTTAGCGCTGTTCTAATGTTAATGAAATACGTCATTTGTGACGGGTTAAAGCTAGTATAATTATTTATATTATAACTATACAACATAATAGGAAACGCTATGTACTATGTAATATGACTTCTAATATGTATCAATGGACACACGAGTTCTGTGGAATCTTTTATTGTATATAATATTTGTAATTGAATATAATAATTGTAATTGAATATAATAATTGTTAGGTATATGTTTGATTATAGGTACGTACAAAATGGAATTGTTCTCACAGCCTTTACTGGCGGCCGAAATGTATAATAAAGGTACGTTATTTTTTATGGTTAGTTAATTATCAATTGGTTAATTAATTATTTATTTATTATAAAATTGGACTGAATACCCCCAACAGGTCTTCCTGTTATAGTTGATAGTAGTCATCCCAGCTAATAATATAATACGGTCAAAGATTGAGGAAAATTTTTAAAATGGATGATAATTTATTATATTAGCAGTTAAGCATTCGGCGACAGCAAATATCCAGAAAATTTAACTCAAAAACATTTAAAATTTCATAAAAAAATTTAAAACTTATCAATCAACATGTAATTTAGTGAATTTCGGCATTGATACAGAAAATATTGGAGAGATTTTCATGAACATCAAAGCTCAATTTAATATTTGATGAATTCTATTCGAAAAAATTATAGAAAAAAAAAATTATAAATTAAATTATCGAAAAAATTATAGAAAAAATAAATTATAAAAAAAAAATATAGAAAAATTTTAATTTTTTTTTTATTTAAACGAAATTACTAATTTTTTGTGTGGTTTTCGTGAATTTTTCATTCACTGATTTTCAAGGCTCAATTTATAAACACCATCATACACTACAGGCTCTAAATATAATTTACACATTTCCATTTACCATTGCCCGGCGCGTGCTGTGAGCACAATAAGCGCGACACATCGACGGTCCCAACGAATGCTGTCGAATCTGCAAAAATTCTTTTTCCGTTTTACTCTCTTAAGTCTGCCGTTCACGGGCGTGCCATCGTTCCAAATGGAACGCCATCGCTCCAAAATACGCTAATTGAACCGCATGGATATTGACATTCACGAGCGTATTTTGGAGCGATGGCGTGCCATTTGGAACGATGGCACGCCCGTGAACGGCGGGCTTTAAACATTCAATTTACTCTATATTTTCGGACAAATTAAAAAAAAAGAATTTTCGTGTCAAACAAAGCTTTTACTAAAAGAAAATTGAACAATTTTTTAACATTATCCGACAATATAGTGTAAATCGGGTCGTTTAAAATAGTAAAACGAAAATCGATTTTTTGCAGATTCGACGTATACGTTGGGACCGTCGGTATAATTGAAAAAAATATATATATTTATCTGGCAGAATATTATGAAATATTAAAATCTATGGACGTATGAACGTGGAAAGGATGGTTAAGAAAATATATGAGGCGAGTGTTGAAGGCAACAGGAATAGAGGGCGTCCGCGAAAGACCTGGCACGATCAGATACAACAAGTGTTTGAGGATGGCCCCGTTAAAAGCCGCAACAACCGTAGAACTTGTACGTGAAGATGTATGAATGTGGCCGAAGCAAAAGTAGTGTGCCAGGATAGAAGAGTGTGGCGTTCAATCCTCTCTGCCTACCCCTGCGGAGAAACGGCGTGATGGTTAGTTAGTTAGTTAAAATCTGAATAATAATGTTAATAATTATTGTGACAGGAATATTACGAGATATAAATGTATTTTATTTCGGTTTCTTTTCAAAATATATGCTTAGGAAGAGCTTCTTGGTCTCACTGCATGGCCCTGCTATTTACACATCGTCTGATTTCGCGATACCGCGTGTATGTAGTACCTATAGAAGATCGATGGACTTGAAACTGAGACCTACCAGAGGGGGGGAATATAAAATTCGCTTTTGAAATGCTCAAATCGATTCGTAGCCATTAGGTTGGAATCATGTAATGTGGTGGTACACATATTGTACGCGGAATTACTTTAAAACTTTAAACGGCGTGTGTCGCAGAACGAGTTCAGCGCGGCAGAAATGATTTCGCCCTTGAGTTAATCCTACCCGAGCAGCGTCGGGCGCCGATACTGAACCAGGCTTCAATGATTTGTCGTTCTTTAAACTCTGCTAACGTGTTTTTGGTTGTTTTTGTGGATTGTGCACTACCAAAGAAAATTCGTCACTAGCTTTACTGACATACAAGTAGGTAATCTATTAGCCGTCGGTGTCGCGAGAGATATCTCAGCGCACGTGCACCTCGATATTGGTACATATCGCAATCGTTTAAAATGAAACAAGGATTTTTGTTTATTTTTATGTTGTGGACATTATTTGTGGAGTTTTGTAGTTCCGCGAGGATCTTGGCTATATTCCCAACGGAAACCATGAGTCATTATGCCATGTACGGGACTATAATGAAAGGTTTAGCAGAAAAGGGGCATCAAATCACGATTGCGACACATTTTCCGGAGGTAATAATTTTTTATGTATTAACACAGATGTACAATATATATTTTTTAAATATTTACTGCAAGAAAATCGTGGTTATACATGTAATCAAATGTATAATCAATTACCTTTGTTTTTAAACAATCTACTTTATTTTGGTTTCGAATCGGATAATTTTGAATAGTTAGAAATACGAGAAGAATGTAAAAATGAACAAAATGTCCCAAATAACAAATAAAATGTAATATTATTCAATCGTTTTATACAATCAGGTACTAAAATTATTTTCTAAGAAAAAATTTATTAATATTATAAACAAAATACAATAAAATAATGTTATGTTTGAAATTAGTTTTTATCACCAATTTATTAAGTTAATGGTATTTTCAAAGTTTTAAAAAATTAAAGTATACGTCTCCAAAAAATTTGATTGAACATAATATTTTATATGATTAATAATTTTTTGTATAGTTTTTTATTTTGCGTAATAGCTGTTGTTTGTATAATTAGATTGTCATGTAATTAAAAACAATCAAGAGTCCAGAATTATGATTATTTTTAGAGATTTTGAGAACGCAAGGTTTAGTGGACTCATTTAGCAATTTTCCAAGCGGCACAAGGTGCGGTATCTAATTTAGAAGGGAACTTGGCTCCCAACATGGATCAGGATGAGTTATTAGTTTTACTACCAAACCTGAAATTAAAGAGAACATTGTTATTGTACATACTTATGAATTATGTGGATCCATATTTATTATCCCCAATAACAATAATTTCGAATGTCCGTCCGTAACTTCCTATCGTAATAGTTGATCTTATCCGTTTTCAAAATTAGTATGATTTCAAAATTATCGTTTAATGCAATGAAAACATTGAGTTTATGCTTTTTTAATAAAATACTCCTAACTTGTAATAAAAAAATTATTTTTTAAATATTTCAGGTTAATGAAAATTATTACTCATAGGTACAAACATTACTACTTATTACATATATCGCATGTATGTCATTGGTATTATTCATTAATCGAAATATATAATTCTCTATATAACAACAGCCACTAATGACGATAGCACAAGTGTGGGGCACAAAACTCAAGGCAGCAAAATCCAAAAAATTAAAAAATGTTTTGAATGCAGTCACCGAGGTTTACTAATTTAAAATGTACTAAATTCTAGATTCTATGTATCTATCCTTTCCAAAATCATGTTTCCTATAAATTTATAGGTTATATTTCCTATAAAATCTCAAATTCAATAGATACATATTTAACTGTAAATAGTTACGGATATTTTATACGAACCGTATGTTATTCCGAGAAACTCTTCAATAGGAACATTATAAATTAGTAATCCTTGATGAGTGCATAATTTTTTTTTGGATATTGCTGCCTTTGCTTTTATACCTCACAAACAATCATGAGGTCTGTAGAAACGAGGTATAAAAAAGCACAATTGTCCGTCACTAACGCTACCAGTTGGCTCAAATAATAATGAGGTAATTTAGTTACTTTCCATGAAACTGAAGTATTTAAAAAATCTAAATATTTAAAAAAATCTAATTCAGAGTATTTTCTTAAAAAGGCATAAAGTCAATGTTCTCATTACATTTAACGATAATTTTGAAATCATATTTATTTTGAAAACGTGAAAACGAAAAAAAGATGAAAAGATCAGCTATTGGATAGGAAATTACGGAAGGACATTCGAAATTATTATTATTGGGGAATATCCGGACAATTTCACAGCTTGTCGAGGTTTCTGGGAGTATTCTAACCGTGCAACTTTCGTCCTATTCCGTAGCTGCGAGAAGTGCCTGGTTTTGATGACCGAAGATCGACCCTTTCCTGACTTTTTGTCCACGATCCTACATCCAGCGTTGAAGCGAACAAACCGCTGTAGGCATGTCTTGAAAGATTGTTGAGATCGCGAAACGATTCGGCTTTCCACTCTTTCTCCAAGTGATAGTGTGTGGCGTATAAATACCCTTGTGCAATTTAATGTGGATAAAGCATTATTTTCGTATTGCCACGTGTTTACTTATATTTTGTTATGGTAGTATACTCTACTCTAACCTTAATTAGTGCAAGAGGACGTACCGTTGGAGAAGTCATCATACTGTCTGAACATACTGAAATGACTCAAAGACAGATACTAGAAGAGTGTTTCTAAAAGTACAATGAACAAGCGGATCAAACTTAATAGAAAAACCGGCTCAATTTAACCCCGCAGATACGGAAAATGTGGGCGAAAAAGAAAAACTCGAAGAAAGATGTTCTGTTCTTTTGCTAAGGAACAGTAAAATAAATTCCACGAAAACCGTCGACGTCGACGTTTTTCGTGGACGCCGACGACTTACAAAAGGAGTTAGCTGTCGCTGGAACAAGTCTAAATACATGCCTCAGCAGTGCGGCGTCGTCAGCTAGTAGCTGGGCGTAAGGAAACCCTTTAAAAACTTGACTGCTCTGATGAAGAAGAAGAGGATGGCTTAGGCACAAAAATACAAATGGGGCGATTGGAAAAGGTGTTATTTTCAGACGAAAGCCATTTCTTTGTTCAGGGTGTGCGTCACCAGTTTGTTCGCCAGTCCGTCGGTGAACCATCTCACATTCAGTAGTCAGTAAAACATTCCGTGAACCAAATGTTTTGTGTCTGCTTCCCTTTTTTTGGTACAGGAACGATGAAAAACGGCGAAAAATATATAAAGGTTTCGCAAGACCGAATGGTTCCTGAATTCTCAAATATAAATTTGAAAAACACGATTTTTAAACAAGATTTAGCACCTTGGCATACGTCCAAAATTGTGAAAAAGGTCATCGATGACAATAAGGTACCCATTTTAGATTGGCCTGAAAACTCACCAGATCTCAATCCAATCGAGAATTTGTGGTCCATCTGCAAGAAGAGACTCAGGAAAATGGATTGCACAACCAAAACCACGATCGAGTCGGTGATTAAAGTGTGGTAGAAAATATGAAAACTGCAAAGCATCGGTAGAATCTATACCAAAACGAATTAAGATGCATATCAAATATTAATAATTTCAATTTTGTAACACATTGAATTTTTTATATGATTTTAAGAGAAATTTAATTATTAAACATTAAAAAAGAAAATAAAGATAATTTTAATAGAAAAAATGCCTTGTCCACATTAAATTGGACAGGGGTGTATGTACGGTTTTCGATGCGCATTTTAATTTCCTAACCCTACTTAGAACTAAGAATTATATTACAGCAATTAAACGCCAAATTAAAAAAAACAAAACGTCGTGGAAAAACGGCGGATGATATATTTTTGGATCACTTAATAATATATCTTTGTTTTGAATGAAAACACATTCTATATAAGAAAAAGTATTACTATATTTTTTTAAACAGTTTCTTTTAAAAATAAATTGTAAGAAAACCAACTGAAAGAATTAAAAATACTATTTATTAATTAAACATGATCGTTTATATTGTAATAATATTGAAAAAAACATCTCACAAGTCCTTACAGTCACAATGCTTAGCATTTTTCTTAATTTCTAATGTCACTGGTTTAGTAATTTATTAATGAATTTAATAAATTAAATCGTGTAGATTTGGAAAAGTGTATGTATTTTAAATGTATAAAACCTAGTGAACAAATTTGAATTCGAAACCTTTCCATACAAAAATGTGATAAAAGTGCAAGAGAAGCTATGATAAAAAAATGTGAATTTTGCTCGTCGTCTTAAACAAAATTTGTGTGTTTTTTTTGCAGAAAACAAAACATGATAATTTTAAAGTAATAGACTTGTCGGGTGTGAAGGAAGCTCCAATTGGAAGCATCGAATATTACCGTAGAATGTCCTACCTGGACAACCTGTACGATGTCATACGATTCTCTCTGTACAGTTGCGAGTGGATGCTCAAGGATCCTCTGCTTCTGAACCTCGTCAAGGAAGGCGCCTACGATTTATTTGTAGTTGAAGTGTTCGCTGCAGACTGCTTCCTGCCAATAGCCCACAAACTGGGAATCCCGAGCGTTGGTTTTATATCCAGCGTGCCTCTCCCCTGGGTGAATGACATGGTGGCCCTCCCCGAAAACACCGCTTACGTCCCGATCTACTTCTTCCCCTTCACACAGAGAATGAACTTCTTCTCGAGACTGGTGAATACCGTGGTCACGATATACGCCAAGGTTCAGTATGAATTAATATCTAACCGGCGATCGCAGGAACTAGCTGAGAGCGCTCTGGGACCTCTGCCGCCGTTGAGAAGTCTTTCCAAAAATTTCAGTCTGATCTTGGTCAACAGCCACTTTAGTATAAATCAAATAAGACCGTGGATGCCGCAGATGGTCGAAGTGGGAGGGCTGCATATTCCGAAGAGCTTGCCCCGTCTGTCAAAGGTGAACGCTATTCTTGTTTACACTCTTTTATTTAGCGTCTGTTTTATTGCAAATTAAATAGTCGAAATATTAACAACTTTTTGAGTAGCTTTTTTGAGTTCGGAAACTTTCAGCATTTGTGTATTTTCTATGTCAATGCAATGTTCAATTGTTTCCAACTTGATTTATTTGATATTTTTAGAGATATAATTAATTTTAATGTTTCACGTAGAGGAAAGAACAATCAATTGATCAATTTTTTTTTTCCATGAGTAATATGGACTTTATTTGATTAGAAACGTCAAAATGCGTATGTTGTTCGTATTTTTTATTACAATATGACTGCTATAGTTCATGTTATAAACATAATAATTTATATTACAAACTTAAAAAGCGGGTCCTCAAATTTTTATTTTTATTTTTTATTTATTTATTTGATTAGTGGGTACCAGTGGCGTGCAGCGCATACAAGCAAAGAAGCTTTGCATTAGTAAAGATTCTGGGAAAAAAATATTAATCAAATAATCCTTATCTTAATAAAAAGTTGATTTAAAATTCTAGCCGTAATTAGCGGCTACGGCTAGATTTTTTTTATTTCCGACGTTTATATATTTAACTTCACCTCGATGCTTATTCTATCTCACTTGTTTGCGCGCATTAGATTGTTTATTAGATCCTGTCAAATCGAGATAAAACTCGTCCTGAACTGTGTACTTCGTACTGAAACCGTATAATTATATATTCGCCCATCTTTATATCTGCGAGTTTTTTGTAGTATTCAAGTATATTTTTCGCAGAATAGCGTGTTTCTTCGAAAGATCTAACGTGAGGTGAGGACTGTGCGCACGTCACTTGCAGAAATGACATTGTTACAAATTTCATAGTTACTTTCACACATAACTTCTTGTGTGAATTCTATTTCTCTTTTCTATGGCGATTTCCAACTATCAAATCATAATATGTAGGATATCAAAGCAAAGGCAGCAATATCCAAAAAATTAAAATATGTTTTTAATGCAGTTACCGAGGATTACTAATTTAAAATTGACTGAATATTAGATTTTATGTATCTATCCCTTCCAGAAGCCTGCACTGCATTAATTTTTTTTTGGATATTGCTGCCTTTGCTTTTATACCCCACCTATATGATCCACATATTTGTTGAGTGCGTTTGTTCTTTCTCTTATTATTTTTATTTGAATTACTGAGTTCATTAATTACAATTAACAGTACAAATTTAATCTGTTTCTGTTTACATGAATTAGTTTATGGTAATTTATAAAAAAGTTCGTAAAATGAAGGTCTTGGAACATTTTATACGCAATGTGAAATTGTTTATTTACGACGACATTGCCGTCGATGATATCATAAAATGTTTGAATCATTTTGTGAAAAGATACGTATATTTGAAATAAGTATTTTTCCCGATTTAATCATATATAAATCGTCCTCGAAATATATTGAAAATTTTTTGCCTTACTATACAAGTATAAAATATTCATTTCTTTAGAAAATCCTCGTTTTCAATACTTCTTTTATAGTGTAGTTATTTTTGTGGATTAAAGCTACTCAAAGTAGTTCATTTTATACAGTTAAAAAATTACATAATAAGTATATATATATACCTATATTTATGCGTATATATATTTTTAAATATAATACATAGTCTGTCACAGTATAACCTAAGTTTATATCTACTGCACGCCACTGGTAGGTACATACAATGATTTTATAAATTAAATTACATTTATGTTATTGCATATGAGTTTATGGGAAGAGTATTTACACCTGTTGAAAGCATATTGGTATACTTGTATACTACATATATTACATCATTAGTATATAAAATAATACATCGGTGTACTATTATTATGCGTAAATAATATCGCCTTTGTACAAAGGTATATTATATTATATCAATTTGTGATGTAAGCTAAATTAAGGGCAGAAGTTTTTATTACTCAGAAACTATTTGAAATATATTATGTAGGTAATGCCGCTGTCTAATTCAAGCATTTAATTTCTTTTTTTTAAATTGATCGTATTTTGAAAAGTTTATTTCTTGAAATTTGATTTGTGATAACAATATATTGTAAAAATTTACTCTCAAGTGTGTATAGTGATGTTGTGCCATGGGGGTTCTTAATTTTGGTATTTTTATTGGTCCCTTTGTTTTAAATCTATTACTTATGCAGACTTTTATTGCTTGTTTAATTAATAAAAACAAGGTCCAAAGTATGTTTCTTTATCGTGGAGATTTTACTTCAGAATCTATTTTTTCGGTTCAATTGAAGTAAAAAGTACCAATCGTCCGACATTTTGACAAATTTTAACAAAATTCTGAAAGTAATTTTGTTTTTAAAACGGTTTTACAACCAAAATTGCTAATAGTTGAGGATACAACTAGAAAATAATATTATATTTTAGACTACCTATTTACTTGTAAAGAAATTAATCGTGTAAGATATGTTATATTATGTGCCCGAAATCAGAAACATGATTGTTTATTTTGCTATTTTAAATTATATAATGCCATTTTTGTTAATATTTCACGCCTTGGGCGAGAAAACTCCACACGCACCTACCTGTGGTTTTTACTAGCTGTCAAAGACAAGACTGACTTGACGAGCGACGACGTTGCTGATTGCATAAGGACCTCGATTTCTGGAACTTTCACTAATACACTCGCGCATTCGACAGATTTTCGGGTTTTCCAAAATCTTTTAAAACGATTCAAATCGTATAAAAATCCTTTATGTATACCTACGTAGTTACTTTCTGTAGTTTCTAGAATCTAGAATCTAGACAATATTTTTTTTCTAGGATATTGAAACATTCATGAACGAATCCAAAGATGGAGTTGTGTTCTTCAGCTTGGGCACAATAATTCCTACAAGCACAATGTCTGCAGCGCTGATAAATGACCTATATTCTTCCCTAGGAGCTCTCAAGCAGAATGTTTTATGGAAAATAAATGGTACAGCTCTTCCCCCTTTACCACCAAACATTAGAACCAGCACGTGGTTCTCGCAATTGTCTATTCTCTGTAAGTACAAACAAAAATCATTTTCAGCACGTTATCTTAAAAATATGGCAAACTACTAAATGATTATAAGGTTTTATTTTATTACCATCATTAAAGTTTGTTCTCTTAGCATAAATACTCACCCCAACTTGATTTACCTAACGACTTTCTTTCCACTCGGATCGACCTCCCCCCTTTTACATTTTAGTCTACCCTACCGAATACTCTCTCCTTGATGACATTCCATTCTAAAATACGAGCATCACTTGATACTGCCCTGGCCCACTATACAAAACTGGTTTATTCTACTTATTGAAAATTAATTTGCTGTAACCTTGGCTTGATAAAACAAACCATTTTTATATTAAAATACAGGGTGTCTCGACGAGCGGTGCTTTTAAATTCTCCGTCATTTTTCGTAATATTGTTTATGTTATTCATATTTTATAAATACCAAAAGAGTCTGAGGCCCTCGTAGTCCAGTGGGCATGACACTGACTTTTCATCTGAGTTCGATCCCGGCGAGATCACAATGCTATCTTAATTAAGTTATATTATAAATGTCTCACAGAGACGAAGCTTTTTATATGGGAATATGGGTATGGAAGTCTTTTTGGGTGTTTATATGGCTTTGCGACCTATCGTAAGGCTGGCTTAAATGATCACTTTACACAATGTAACATTCACTGACTCCGCCCAAGATCGCCCATGCAATTATCGTTTTTTTTGGAAATAGTGAAAATGAGATCTCGTAATTTTAATTTTTTATTTTTAAATTCATTATATTCTGAATTCATTCGTGGATGGTTGAGACTTATACCTATCGATACTCGCGTGAAGGACAGGACAGTCTCTAGTTCAAAGTACTCTCAGTTTTCAAATATATATTTTATTTAAAGAATAACGGCCTAAACAAACGCAGAAAAAAATTTACATACTCAAGTAATCTGTGTATTTAATAGATTGATTTTCTATGCAAAATTATTAGCATTCTTGTATTGATAAACCGTCACATAAAAAAACAACAACGCAAGGACAAAGTCCGTTGACTTTATAATTAAAATAATAACTATATTGTAAATTCATCAAAAATGAAGAAATTCATATTTGGAAACGTGTGCGTTGAATTCAAGGAAATCAAGACCAAGCACACATAGATTGGTACTTCTACCACTTACGCCATTGATGATTGAAGCATATACCACTTAGGTCAGATGATGAAAGCATACTTATTTAAATATATACTAACCCATACCATATTGAAAGAGTTTGGACTGTAAAATTTGTAACTGTAAAAAAGAAGTCTTAAATTTTTCATGGTAAACTTGAAATAGATGTTTTTAAATTTTCACGGCTATTCAGAATTTTCCGCGCTATTCTGTGATGTGAATTCAAACCTATCTATCAGACGTTTCGCCATTTATAAACTTGACAATTTATAATTTCTATTACCAAGACTACCATAAAATAAACGCGGGACAAACGGCACGCACAATCTCCAAAAGGATCGACGAGCATAGGACCGGTGTGCAAACTCGGCCATCTAGAATAACAGCATTGACTGAGCACTTTCTGGTCACCATTTAAAATTTAAGCCAACGATTTTAGGAAACACGCACGCCTTGTCAAGACATGCGTGTCAAGGCGAGGCACTCGAAATATATGAAACTGACAACTTCGTGACATCCCCGGTGCATCAATTGATGGAACACAACAACACCCGTTGTCCACACTGTATTGCCACGAATATACAAACCATCCTCATTATTGGCTGAGGAAGACTATCTCTCATAATTGTGTAATCTCGGGTGACTGAAGAGACTATTCCCGGATCCACAAGTTCTGGAGCTTCTTGGGAGGCAGCAAAAATTATTTTTTTGCCATGTTTGGTGTTGTTTCTCTTTCCCTTTCTTCTCCCATCCAGTTAGGCCTATCTCTGTTGCAGGTGTAGCTTTCAATGTTTGCCATTTGACGATTCGCTTTCAGAAAGTTTTGAAGCGTTTTTTTTAACACATGTAGGGATGATTCATGCTGACACAACACAATTTCGGCGTCGTGCTTATTTGACGAAATACTGTGTTGCAAATGTGTCAAATCGACAGAATAATTTAGATAGATAGCATGCTGGGTCAAGCAATGTTGTGTTCCTATCTCAATACTGATGACTAGGGTCAAACAAGGAGGTCAATATATTAATGGATGGAATATAATAATGATACCTACTGCAAACAAAGGAGGTCAATATATTAATGGATGGAATATAATAATGATACCTACTGCAAACGAAGACAATGCAGCGTAAGCAAACTTGTGTGACACGAGGGGGTATACCTAAAGGAGGGCTGGAACCTGAAGAAGTACACAGTCACATCACCATCATGACTCCACAGCAGGCCGACCTCCAGGACCTCCAGCCGCGCGTGTTCTCTACGTCTCTTAGTGTTCGGTACGATGTTATTTTACTTGTGAGAAATAAACACGAACACGCAACCGGCAACACTTCATTCATTATTCGACCTCATCAAGCTTTCCCTAAACAAATTTATAGAAGGAAATTTCGAAAATAATCTTCGTAATATTTTTATAGGGCTCTCTATCCATTCAAAGCAGAGCATATTAGACGGTTATGCTATGAAAACATTCTACGCTAAAATTAAAAGCAGAGCATATTAGATGGTTTTGTTATGAAAACATTCTACGCTAAAACTTGTTAACTTTTTCCAATTTCGAATTTAATTTTTATCTCAAATGGCAGTTTGATTGAATGAAGATTTTAGAGTTGAAATATATTTTGCTTAGTACTTTTGATATTTTTCCGAAAGCATTTACAGTAAATACGAATCTGTCGCACGAAATAAGAATGGCCGTACATACTCTAGCCAACGCTATAGCATGGAAGTGATTGAAATTGACAAAAAAAGAACGAAAGTCGTCTGAATGAGGTGGAAATGCTGTCATGTAGACGCAAGTGTGGAAATCTATGTAAGACACAGTGAAGATTGAAGGCTGGACATCGGAGGAATGTTCGGCCATAATCTCGCGTCTGACCCCTGCCGCGGCCAACGGCATTCTGGTTTATAACAATGTCATTTTCCATTCTTTGGAATTTTTATTTTAAAATAATAATTAACGTGTTTTTCATAAAAAATGTCACTTTTTAATAGTGGATGAAGACTCAAAATGCGGATATAAATAAAATATATTTTTTAAAAACATCTCTTTATACTAATAAAAAGCGTTTTAGAATCACCAAAAAACGTAAAAATTTCTTGCAAATTTAAAAAACTATCTTAGTACGGATTCAAGATAATGAATTAAACTTTATGCCTAGAAAAAAATGTATTATGCGTACATATAAATATTCATTAAAAGTTTGTCTCGCCTAAGCCACTAAAAACGATTTTTTTGGCCGCGGCGTGTCGATTAATGCTTATATTTTCCTAATTATTGTAAATAATATTCAGTTTATTACTTTTATATAGGAATAAAGGTTTTATCTAAGTTGTCGCCTACAGTCTACATACATTCTGATTACAATTACAGTCTATATACATTCTGACTGATATAAATGAATAATAATACCCTCCTTTTCGTAAAAAACATCGAAATATGCATACAAATTAGCGTAGTAGATGGAATAAATAAAGGTTTTCACGGGCGTTCAGAATCTTCCGGCTTGTGTTTTCTGGTGTAATATGTCGTGTTTTTACGACTTTTCTGGCCGACATTATCAACACATCCGCCCTGATAATGGACCCTGCAAAGGGATCTAAAATGTCTGCCAGAAGGGTTGTAAAAACACTGCACATTATCCCAGAAAACACGAATCAAAGAAAAAATCAGTCATGTGGAACATAAGGGTGAGGATAACGACAAGAACAGACGGCGTGCGCGAAAAACCTGGCAGGCAACCGAACAGCGTGTATAGTTCTTTCTATTTAAGAAAGACAATCGAATTAGAATGTGTTAAACATGCGTACGATGCGCATTGTTTCGTTGTGTTAGTGTATACCCGTAAACACCAACACAACGAAACAATCATCGTGCTCACGGCTCTCACACACTAATTCGATTGTCTTTCTTAAATAGAAAGACCTATACACGTGAATATGGATGGGGCAAAAATCTCTGCGTACCTCTCCGGTTAAACTATGTATTACTTGTTAGGTAATTAGTTATTTCAAGTTTAATTCAGAAATACCGGCATTGATTTCGCCGGTAATTTCTTTAAGCTTCACTACAAAATTGAAACTAAAAAACTTTAAATTAACCTTTACCACACTATGATAAAAAAAATACCCACACACATTTATATATCATGGATAGGGAGAGGTTAAACGTTATTTTCGTCGATCAAACAGGTTGATCAAATCAGTAACCAGATAATGAGTATATAGAAAGACTATTTGTCGCACGCAATACATTTACGCCAGGAACATCTTCTAGCGATTATAATTGTCTGATTATAATTGTCTGATTATACGGCATTTGCATAAACAGACATGCACATATGTACCTAATCCCTACTCGTACATACATACATACGTATAAGATGCTTGTATATACCAACAAGAGGGCAAGATAGGAATTGCGCGTCATTTTCGTTTTGTTGTTTAGGCGGTATTCAAAATTTCACAATCGAGAGGTATAAAAGCAAAGGCAGCAATATTCGACTGCGGTGTTTCTGAGATGGATAAAAAAAACCTGTCACTCCTCAAATAAACTTCTCTAGAATCTATAAAATCTGCATTTTATTGGAAACAAGTTTTTAAAAACAATTGCTGGTTTTCCCTTTATATACAAGTAAAAATAAATATTTAGCTTTTAAATATTGATGTTGCTGCATTTGTTACCAAGTACTGGTCATTGCTGCTGTTGCTGTCTTTATTGTGATATTTCAGTCTAAAGTCGATATCAAATCTCTCTTTAGTATGAAGGTGCCATTTTGTCACGTGGTACATTTTTGGGGGTCGATTGGTTGATATGGATATTGCTGCCTTTGCTTCTTACACGACGATGATATTGGTGTCTTTGCTTTTAATAGTGATTTGGAAACATGGTTTTAGAACGGATAGAGCTATATTTTCTATAAAATCTCAAATTCTGTACATTCTTAATTAGTAATACTCGGTAACCGCATTCAAAACGTTTTTTAAATTTTTTTGCTGCCGTAACTTTTATACCCTCAATTTATTAATTTATTTAATTTAAATTAATTAAGAAGATGCAAAATAAATGTGTACATAACATAATATAAGCAATGAAATGGTGACAAATGACTTGCATCCTAGCATATTTCACATAGATAATATAATTAACATTAGAATTGAAAATTTTGGGGATACAATTGGAGGGTAAGAAACTTAAAAAACAGACATGTAGGATTGCGAGAACGGGTTGTTTGATTAGTTAAAAAACTAATCCATAAAAACCAAGTTTTTATTACACTCCCTTTCTCATTGAATCAGGTTTCGTGCCTACTGCACGCGTCGGGGTCATTACTCATTTGTATTGATTCCAATTTGAAAAAAACATTAAAATTTCGAAAAATCCAAAATTATACCATAATTATTAAAAAAAATAAACGAAAATTTGTAAGATCATTTTTATCATCGCCACGAGTCTGACTGCAGCTCGATTGGATCACGAGAAAAATCGATCCAAAGTTTATCCGGCAGACAACAAACCGCAGACCCTACGAGTTAAAAGAAAGGGAGTAAAAAGCAAAAATCAGTTTTTTCTTAATTTCTACTATTAGGTACTATTGATATAACAATGGCCTTAAACAAAATAATATGAGATAATAAGACGTTAGGACAGACTTTCAAGGCCAAATATTGTTAATTTATGTTTTCTCACAATTCATGGTCAAAACAACAGTCAACAACAAGTCGTCCTTCCCCAGTAACATTCACATAACTTCCACGTTCACATGGACCGCGCGGTCCCGCGCGGTACCGTGCGGTGAGAGCGTTCACATGACAGCATTGTGCGCGAGCCAGTCCGGCATCAACATTGTTAGAGAATGGATGTGGAGGAGGCAATTTGCTTACGGATTTTATACCGAAAACTGAAACATCGCAGAAGAAAACAAAGAAGATACTGGGTGCATCCTATTTTAAGTCAAAGACTTTCTTCAAGCCTATTTTTTACTTTATATCCCGACCTGAGACTACACGAAGAGAATTTTTGTAACTAATTCAGGATGTCGGTTACATCCTTCGATTTTTTATATGATTGCGTTGAAAACGATTTAAAACATAGTGATCATGCTATAAGGTATTGCATCAAGGTATCACCAAGATCTTCTTTTTATTATTTTATTCGAATAGTCCTTCGAACTAAGATTCCAAATGGCATCTCTTTTTTTAATTTCATCGATAAGCGAATCGATAGATACGTCTTCGCTACTCATTTTCTTCGATCTATGCGTCTGTCCGTCTCAAACCGCGCGGATCAACTGAACGGGTCGATACAGGCTTGTAGGATCTTGATCCGGTGCCGCGCGGTACCGCGCGTTTATGTAGACGATAAACTCTATTTATTAAGATCTTGTACCGCGCGGTGAGTAGTTCCGCGCGGTACCGCGCGGTCATGTGAACGTAGCCTTAAGGTCCAACGGTCGAACTATTAAGGCCGAAAACAGGTTTCGGATGATATAAGTCAGGGATCGGCAATCTGAGCAAACTTCTCGGGCAAACAGTGCGCAGCCGGGTCGCCGTATTGTAATGGGGAATAACCTCAAATTACACGGAGCCCTTTCGGGAGAGAATGGATCCTGAAAAATTAGGAAAATGCTGGCTTGGCCAAGAAAGCCTGAATTGGCGGGGAATTATCGGGATGGAGCTGCCAACTTATCGCTGCCCAATATCCGGTCTTTGACACTCTCTTTAAACCTACATTAAATGTACCTTATCCAATGCTAATTCCCACCGCGTTCGCAAGTTTTCGGACTGTGATACGACGATCCTGTATGAGCGAGGTCCGCGCTTGGGTAACTCCTTCGCTTGAGGGCCCACCGGGACGGGGTTCGCTGTCCACTGATGTTGTGACAATCCTTTATCCGGGAGGTGCTCACAGCATCGTCCCAGATAGCCTGTAGGATCATGCGAATCGTTTCCAAGCTTTTGGTAATATAACATGCGCTACTCAAATTGTTCCCTCATTTCGCAATAATTGACAATCCGAAGGGCACTATCTACGCTTCTTCACTCAGAGTCTGTCTGCCAGCGACTGACGCTGCAAACAGGAAAAATTCACGCTTGCGCATTAATTGAATTATTTGAACACAGTTTATATATCCGGTGCGTGGATTATGGTTGGCTTATGTTGATATAGTTCGAACAGCAAATTAGTTTATAAAATTAATATTGTTACCTTTTTAGATTTTTCATAGCGATCCATATGTATTGCAATGTCAAAACTAGAGATCCATGATCAGAACATATGCTTAAAATTATTTTCAGCACCAACACTTTCAAAGAGCCTCACTTATACCTATAAAAAATAAATGCAGACCCACACGCGGAAAAGCAAATTCTTTCAAAACACGGAAACGGCAACGGCATTGATCGACGTTGATGAACGCCGGATGGACGACGAACATTTAGATCACATATTTTTTGGATGCCCCATCAATGACTGTTACTCACATTTTATTCAAAATCTTTCTTATTACAATATTCCATTCCCCATCAACATCCCAACCCTCTTATCTTCCAATGATCAAATCGCTCAAAAAATTACTAACAAGTAGGGATGGGTCGTCCACGTCCGTCCATCGACGAGACGATCAACTAGTTGAATTCGTCAATTAGTTGATCTATTTTCAACTTTATACATAAAAAAATAAATCTATTATAATTTTGTTTACACCACTTTTTATTGATTTTTTACATGTTTCGGGAACAATGTTCCTTTTCTCAGATTGAGCCTTAAACTAAAGTTGACAAATAATACAGATATATTTATTTATTAATATGTGTGTATATATGTGTATTATATATATTATATCTTGCTAATGTTCAAACTTAAAAAAAAAAAACTATACAGGTAGTTGCTTCAGAACAGACATTGTCTAGTGAAGCAACTACCTTCATTTCTATGTATAAATAAATTTTAAAGAAATAAATAAAGAAATAAAAGAAATAAATAATGTCACCACGAAGTGAAAGCCTGACTTTGAAAGATTTATTCTTCAATAAATTTCTAGATAACATCTCAAATGTAAAGTATTTTTAAATTATGTATTTATTTATAAATTTATAGATAATAAATAAATGTTAATGTTTTTATCATTTTATTTAACTTGTATTGAAACGAATGAATTTTTCGTAATCGATTTGAGATAGTGTAGTGATAGTCCAACGTTTTCCAAAAAATAAGTCAAATATATTGCAAAAATTCAAACTTTGATGTCGCATATCTCCATAACTATTGATATTAGGTCATGATAGCTTTCGACTCATAATCAAGGCAGGAATATAGTCCTGCGAGGTTATTAATGTTTTCAATATAACCCTGTACACATGTAATGATATGTACCTAATATATTTTTTTATATACACATTACTGCTTTGTACTTATTTATATTTTTAATTTTTAAACTCATATTTTAATGCTTATACCCAATACTTTCACTGCTTATATATGTAGTTTATATTTATATTTTACTGCTTACACCTGATATTGTTGTGTATACCTACTTCTTTCTTTATTATTATATTAGAAAGAAGATGATTTAAAACAAGATGTAAAAGCCTCGGTTATTAATTGTGCTGAACAATTAGACTAATTAATAAAATATTCTTTTTACATATAAGCACAAGTAGCGGTTTTACTTTCCCCGAAACTATATTCCTTCGAACTTCTTAAATTTTAAAAATTAACGTAATAAAAATAGCCAACGGTTGAGCCGTCGAGCAGCGTCGCGTCGAACCGTAGACAGTTGACCATCGTCCCGATGTTTAGATAGAACGTCCGCGGCGTCCGCGTAACGAAGTTGATGCGTCAACTAGTTGACGAATTCAACAAGTTGATCGTCTCGTCGATGGACGGACGTGGACGACCCATCCCTACTAACAAGATTCCTAAAAGATAACGGTATAAATCTATAAAAAATTAAATAAACTTTATGTACCCCATATCCTTTTCCATTAATAATAGAATTGAATCACCCACACAGAATAATGTTTATCCTAAAATGAATCGTTTACAACTTAAATTTCTAAAATAAAAGAGAAAAAAATCGCAACCATCACTCCCATTGTCAACGAAGAAACACACTCGTTTTGTGGCAAGAACACCCCATAGGGGTGAAACGCCGGGAAAGAAGAAGAAGATCGACGTTGAAAATATTATACTACAGATGCTTAAAATATTTACCAGGTACTCTTAAATCTTTTTTTACGTGTGTATTTTGCATATGTATTTGTTCAATTAATTATATTTCTTTTCACAGTTGTTTAGTTAAATAATTAATCGATCAGATTAAACAACTTAGGAATTAAAATAAAAATAATTACAACATAACTATAAGAGGCGACTCGTATCTAAAACTGTAATGAAACAATTGGCGACAGCTGATTTTAGGAAGCTCTATATGAAGACAGCAAGCAGGCTTGGCGATAATGAAGATATAAAAACCTGCGCCACGCGGACCACACCGTGGTGCGATGGACGGTCTCCAAATGCTACTGACACGGGGTGCGAAGCATATCGAGGGAAGGAAACCAAAAGGGGGCGTTAGTGATTATTTCGAACTTCACAGGAGAACAAAATAATATTTTATCAATCTGATTTTGTCAATATTTATTTTATTATTAAACGATATCCGTATGTGTTTTGCAGGGACGTGCAGCGAGAACAAGAAGCGTGACTTTTTCCTAAGCATATATATTGAAAAGAAACCGAAATAAGAGATATAGGTATCTCAAATACTCCTACCACGATAATTAACATATTATTCAGATTTTAATATTTCATAATATTCTGCCAGATAAATATTAAATTTCGATTTTTTAAGTTTTTGCTTCTAGCTATGAGACAACCTGTACCTGTTTATAAAATACTTTTCTTATCCAACCTTTGAATTTATCTTTCATCCTACCCTGTGTATAGTCAGGTATCAGAATTTTTTATTTAGTTAAATAAATTAGATTAGTAACACAGATTAGATAGATTTGATTAGATTAGATTTACATAGATTAGGTTTTTTTTACCCGCAGGAAATGATAAATTGTGAAAAAATTACAAATATACCTACAACCTCAAGTGTTTATAAATCAAGTTTATTATTCATTTTGTTAAAATGAATAACCTTCATGTATTTGCATTTAATATATTGTGGTTATAAATAACATTAAACATTTGCCCACTTTTTAATGGTTACACTCTCATTTACGTAGTTCATATATTAAAATTATGCTAATGTTTCGTTTCTTTCTTAGAGTCGCAAAAGTCGCAATTTTAAAGGCCCCCAATTTTCTGGGGAAAACTGGAACCGTGCAGTTTCAGAATCGCGTGGGATCCGTGCGGGTCTTATTTACCTAGGTTTGTATGTGACCGTTCAGACACAACCGTGCGTTTAGTCAACCGCCGCGGTGCCCGCAACACAACCGCTAGAAAATAGACCCGCACGGCGTCCGCACGATCCTATTACTATGGAGCCTTACGAGAGCGTTCAGTCGCATTGCGGGCACCGCACGTCCATGTCACAACAGGAGCACGCGTGGATTATATTCTCTTTTCTACGGTTATGGATCGCTTTGACACTGAAATTTTTATTGATGAAGTGGAGAAAAGACCTGTAAATATGGGATCTTCAGTGTGAGGATTACTCAAATATGCCAAAAGCAAGCTTGGAGATATTTGGAAATGGTGGAAAAAAAGAGTATTTTAGGGAAATAGGTATTTATTCACCAAAAATGAACTGACAGAATGATATTTTTGTGTCTTGCCATGGAACACGGCCGTCGTTAACAAAGTAATGAGCGAATATATCTCTGATATTCAAAGATGGAGAACGGCACCGGAGCTGTCAAACTGACGTTTATTTTCGCGCGCACAAATCGCTTATTAACCGCGGCTGTGTGAACAGATGACACAAATCGCGTGTTTTGAAACGCGATTCTGAAACTGCACGGTTCCCGCCGTGTCTGAACAAGCGCTGAAAATCAAAGAAACAAAAAAATTAGAAGCAATAGGAAAAGAAAAAAACGAGCGAGCATTACAGAAGTCGCATATGATGTGTAACATCTGACAATTAAAGATATCAATTGAGCATTTGTTTAAATGCAAGCAAAGCATTTAAACAAAAATTTAAAAAGCTAATACCTATATATTTATTAATTAGTAAATACAAGTAAAGATAATATATGTGCATTTATTTATTATTGAATTTGCCGCACTAGGTAGGTACCGTATATCTACATACATTTTGTTTTAATTTATTTTCATAGATGGCGGTGGTGTGCCGCCATACATATTGTATGAAAACTTTGAATAAATATTTAAAAATAACCACATAAATTACACAGAATTTGAGAATGTAAATCATTAAAGGCAGTTATTGTTTACATTAATGTAAAAAAATTAAGTATTTATTGGATAAAAATGTCCTTAGGTTTTCACGGCCGTTCAGAATCTTCTGTGTATAGTTTTCTGGGATATTCTGCCGTGTGTGTGTGACCTCTCTGGCCAATGTTTCGGATCCCATTGCAGGGTCCATCAGCCCTGATGATGGACCCTGCAATGGGATCCGAAACATTGGCCAGAGAGGTCACACACACACGGCAGAATATCCCAGAAAACTATACACAGAAGATTTATTGGATAGTTTCGAAGATATAAGCCGATATATCAAAGTTACAACATTCACACGCTAGACACCAGTCTCGCAACATATATACAAAATCAGAAGCATAAGCTGGTAGAGTGCGTCTTCGCTGTGATGGCACTTGCTGGACATTGATTTGTTTATAAACGATATTTTTTTCCATCGCGCGCGCTCATTGGTCAAATGAAATTGCGTACGCTTCCCCGGCGTCTTATTTCCTGTTACGCATTTCCGTCCTTTTTCACGAAATCACTGCCACAGATTGCAGAAAAGCGAGAGGAAGATGTTACACATCAAAAAATTGAGAAATTAAAATTAAAAATTAAAATTCAAAATTCCAGTAGTCGCTAATGATGTTTAACATCTTTCCTCAGTAACGCTCTAACAGGTGCAGCAGTTTGGACGGGTCATTAAAGAGTCGGCAAAGAAGTCTGGCTTCCTCCCTTGAGCCGAGCGTAAAGATGTTACACATCAAAAATTAATTGTGTGTAAAAAAACAAAAAAGTTTTATTTGAACCAAAAGGATAGGTAGATACCATTAAACATACATCATCATCATCTTCTTCCCGTTGTCCTAGTAGGGTCGGGGGCCCAAAGACTCGACAAGGTGCTTCCATGATCCCCTGTCTTGCGCTGATTCTGTGAACATGGACATGTAAACATACATGTGAATATATATCGCATAAAACAGTCTAATATTAAAAAGTATTAGACAAATGAACAGCTGATTTTATATTAAAAATAGTACATTTTTTATGTGAAATTTTTGGGAAGTCGATGTAGATAAATGAAGAAATTTTTGGAAATCGAAACCAATGGGGTTTGAAAAATTTTGGGATCGAATGAAAAAATTTAGTAGCACACTTTTCAATTTTGTAGTACTGCAGTAGTTCACTTCATTAGTACTACAATAGTTCACTTCATGTAGTTTTTACTACAAATGTAGTGTACACTTTGCAGTCTTCAGACTGTTGAACGTGTGTGTGTTGCAGCGTTCATTTGGAAATGTAGTTTCCCCTTCGCTACTGACGATGGTCCCGACGGTTGGCAGGTCACCCGTCCACGAAGCTGTTCATCAGCCACGGCGGGCTGCTGAGCCTGCAGGAGGCGGCGCACTGCGGCGTGCCGGTGCTGGGCGTGCCGCTGTTCGCCGACCAGACCATGAACCTGGCGGGCCTGAGGGACAAGGGCGCGGCGCTGCTGGTCAAATATAACGACCTCAACAATGCCACGCTCACGGAGGCGGTGCGGGAGATGCTGTCTAATGACAGGTATGTCCCCCGCCCATCTTATCAAAATACCTAACATTTTCCATCACTCTACCAAAAGGCACTACGCTAGATGACTATTCTCTCAGCCTTAATTCATATCTCTTCACAATACTTGGACATTTATCAAAAATATTGTCATTATTAAAGAATTATTGAATATAAATATTACGACCCAGTCTGAAAATAAACATATTGTTATTTTTTTCAATAGATTCAGCTAAACTAGATTGACATTTTAAAAAAAATTGATTGCATTATTTGTATAAATCTACTTATTTACCTAAATTATTTGATTAAATACAGCTGAGATGGTTTGGTCATGTGCAACGTATGAACGAGGAAAGGATGGTTAAGAAAATATATGAGGCGAGCGTTGAAGACAACAGGAATAGAGAGCGTCCGCGAAAGACCTGGCATGACCAGATACAACAAGTGTTTGAGGATGGCCCCGTTAAAAGCCGCAACAACCGTAGAACTTGTATGAGAAGATGTATGAATGTGGCCGAAGCAAAAGCGGTGTGCCAGGATAGAAGCGTGTGGCGTTCAATCCTCTCTGCCTAAGGCGTGATGGTTAGTTAGTTAGTTATTACACCTACATGTTTCGGAAATACCTTTCCATCGTCAGGGTGTTGTTATACATATACATAACACCCTGACGATGGAAAGGTATTTCCGAAACATATAGGTGTAATTAATCAGATAATATAAGTAGATTTTATACAAATAATACAATCAATATTTTTTAACAATATTGTTATTTGGTAATTGTTACCCCAAGACTCAAAAATAGTGAAACATCAAGACATCTGTCAAATGTCAATATTTCTATCAGTGTGACGAAAATATTGGATTTAATGTAATATTTGAACGTTTTGGATAAATAAATTAATAGATGTATGCCAAATAAACTGATTGCTACCAACTTTAAAACTACGTATTAATGTTTTTTGCGTACACGGTATTTATAATAAAAACATTCATTATTTATGGCACATTAGTTATTTATCAAAGTATAGTTTGAGATAGCCTTTAGAAAAAAAAAAGAAAGAACCTTAATGATATTTTTTTATCAAATAAGAAAAAAAAACATCTTGCCCCTAAAAAGGGGGCAATATTTATTTTCACAAAAAAGTCTCAGATCGAGGGAAGTTAGGCCAAAAAGTTCAATGTGTTTTATGTGTCATCTATTTTTCTTATTTTTCATTGAATACTGATTTTAAAGGTCCAAATGGCATACCGATCGCTACGTCTCCTTTTTTATACTTTAACATATCTAAAGTTGTTTTTGATACATCATGATCTGCAGCATCTCTCCTGAATCATACTTTCTTGGTAAAGAACTTTTCTTCAGCCTTTTTAACGTTTGAGCAGCATAAGATAAGCCTGTTCGAGGTTTTAAGTAGCAGGATCGCTCCATCATGCCCCCTGTGATTCACTCCATCTTGCTCTAATCTCCATTTATATAATAGAATTTTAAAAAAAAACACATCAATTTTAAAATAATTTTACATTTACCTCTCCATGGTAAATATATTATAAAATGGATACACAGTAGCAGCAATCGGACTCTTTTACATACCTTATTGTGGCGATTTGTTTGCTCACCAAATAATAGATTGACCTGACACGTAAATAATTTTTCGTGTTTGAACAAAATATGTGCGTACTTCCACTTATTTGATCGCTCGAAAATGGCTTCCTTGTACGTGTGCTTAACCCCCATCTTGCCTCGCGTCGCCATCATGCCCCTAGTTCCCCTAGTAAGTTTATTTTACGTGAATAAAGTGTGTTTGGGTTGCCAATTTCTTAAGGCGGGACAAACAATTTTCAAGCTGTCAAAAGCGGCGATATGCATCGATAGATCATGCTACTTCAATACGAGATCGAGACATGAACAAACGTCATATCAGATAAACCTTGCACGAGCGTATTTATTTACATGTCATGCAAGACAGAAAGGTTGCGAGGAAATGAGACAATCATACGGAGTACCGACATATAAAATATGTGGGAACGCAAGTCAAGATCACGCACTATTAGAATTTTAAATGTTTTAAGTCTAGAATTTACAAAAGCGTATTTATATTTCTCCAATAATTTATGTATTATAAAAAATAGTAAACAACAATTTTTCTTATATCACTGTTTTTTAATTTAAAACTTATGTCGCATAAGCAGATTTAGATATTATTTTGACTTCCGACTGAAATGTCAAAAGACCTGTGAATTAAACTTAATTCAAATATTTTTTTATCTAAAATAAACAAAAAACTACTCCAACAATATGTATTGAATTAAAAAGAAAATTAACAACCATTAATCCATATTTTAAAAATTATGTCGTATATTAATATCTTACTTGACTTTATAAATTACAATGACATCTTCGCGAATATACCGCCGTCACCAAAACACGCGCATGACGCAAGTTCAACGTGATTTTATCAGTAGAA